>ML784282.1:742447-759522 GCA_009831015.1 Picea engelmannii | reverse complement strand
CATCTTGTACTTGAACATTTAAGTGGGGTAAAAGGAGGTTGCCCCCTTGAAGAGGCTTATTATTTGAAATTATCTCTTTTTCAAGGCGTTGAGTACTTTTTCTGAGGTTTTTCTATGCTATATTGATATTTGGTTCTTAACATTTTCTTTGTTCTATTTTAATTGAATAAAAATTTCAGCAACTAGTCCAAAGTTTTAGTTTTGGGTAGTTTAATTGGTAAGCATGGTGGTATGAAGTGTTATGTTAGAAGAGATTTCAATTTTCCTCCTTTATTCCTACTTATTGAAGCATACATTTATAACACCTATTTAAAATATTAACTATTATCATCACCATATAAATATATATGGTAATGATTTTATAGATATTTAACAACCTAAATTACTATGTTCAGATTATTAATGTTAATTATGGAAATCTCTTTGTAAAGAAAAGAATATAAATCTACCAAATCTATACTCCTTCACTGAAAAGAAAAAATTGAATGAGACTATAGTTTGTTTACCATAAAAAGGCATTAGTAGAATTGATAGATTGATTTCAAGACCTTAGACAATATTATTAATGTTCAATATGAAACTCAATTACAATATTGTACTTAAGCTTGCTTAGTTTTTAATTCCTAATGCCTTATGCTCTTACTCAATTGTGTTGATGATTGATGGATTAAATAACTGGTTGAATGAAATAAGGAGAGATACCTAATAATAGTGGTGCTAAATTAAGGGATTGTTAAGAAGATTGATCTTCTTGGGTTTTGAAATGTATGACCTTATCCTTCTTGTGCAAGGGGATAATGTGGTTTCATATGATTAAGTTTTAGTCCTTGCGCCATGCAATAGATCGATGATTCTCTTATGCCTTGAACGTAACGTTGACATATTAATGGTCATGTATATAGCTCACTACTGTGCCATTAAATAATTGATGTGGTTGGTTTATAATCTTATTGCTCATGCACCATGATTTTTGGATAGTGAGATTTATTGTTGATATTCTAACCTTGCAGGATAGGTTGGGCAGACAGTTATGTAATTTTTCATTACTAGTTTATCATGATTGTTTTACACTTCAGTTGGTTTTGATGCACTAAACAACATCGTTATTCATGTTTTGTATTGAACTTGTGTCATTGTTCTAACAATAATGTGTGAGCCTAGTATCCTTGTTATTTAGATGGAATATAGAGGGTAATGACTTTTTATGTTATCATGATGATTCTTTGATGATAATCATGTCATGAATATTCCTTGTCCTAAGAATAGAAAAAAAAAAGTACCTCATTTGTTGTCGTAACGGACGGGTCATTACATATGGTATCAAAGTGGGTTCAACCCATGACTTGGGAACATTACGACTTTCATTGTTATGATATTTGATTATAATGTTGTTAATTAAGTTGACTTGTATTCGTGCAGGTAATCATGTTTAGAGGATTCTGCAGAGGCAGATGATGGGGTGCTAGGGGAGGAGGCATGACACCTCCAGTAGAATCCATGCTTGAGGGGTCTAACCCCTAGGGAGATGAACATGTTGTCGAGCATGAGGAGATAGCGGTGGGTGATGTGGTTGGGCTGATGAGGTATTTTCAGTGGTTGTTTGAGGTACTTATTAGCCATTTGGATAGAGATGAGGCCAGGGCGTCGACACCCCCTGAGGGTCCACCACACGCTCCGATCGGTACTGGTAGCATTCACCACAAAATTGAGAAGGTCAAATTTATCGAGTTCTTTGGTGCCCTAGACGACACATCCACCGAGGCATGGTTAGAGAATATGGCGATTTTCTTTGCAATTCATGACTATACCTCCAAAATGAAGGTCCGCATGGCGGTCTTTCAACTAAAGGGGAGTGATCTTCTATGGTGGAAGACGCTCCTGCCACAATTGAACATGGTCATCGAAGACGTTTCATGGGAACTATTCGAGGAATGGTTCCGACTAAGGTACCTATCATAGTAATTCATTGAGCATCAGCTCAACGAGTTCAACGCCTTATGATAGGGCAGTCATACGGTGCCCAAGTATGAGGCCCATTTTATGGAGTTGCTTCGGTATGCTCCACACCTTAATACCAAGAAACTTAAGGTCAACAGGTTCTTGTTTGGACTTAATGTTAGAATACATGCAAGGGTTAGGATTATGGTGCCTCAGACCTTGCATGATTTTATCAAGAAGGCCCTCATAGTAGAGGAGGATCTTGTTAGCAGGGGTTAGAGTAATTTAGTGAGACCGACATGGTAGGTGTCATCCAGTGCATAGCAACATCAGACACCAACCAAACATATGCCAGGATATCGTGGCTTCTAGAGAGGATCCACTTTCACTACACCTCGATGACCAGTGCCTCAATAATGGACTCCTGACCGGGGACCATAGCATCAACAACAACGTCGACCATAGTAAAAATAGTTTAGGCCTGTTAAGCAGAACAAACCAGGATACCAGGCTGGTTGGCCATCAGCTTCTACTTCGGGTATGAGGAGTATTGAACCGAAGAAGGGGTGTTAGACATGTGGGGAGCCACAATACCAGTGCAACTACCCAGTGGAGAGGACTAGAGCATCTGGATCACATGGACCCACTACCGTGGGAGATTTGGGCAAGGCACATCAGATTCATGCAGCATTGAATAACCAGTAGGCAGAGCACCAATCGACTATGTTTGAGACGTCAGGTACCCTCACTGACCATTCCCTTAGTAGTTTGATATATCCTGGTGCTACCGAGAGTTTCATTTCTAGTGCAATGATAAAAATGATTAAGGTAAAGGCATTCGAATATGATGAGTTTATCTTTGTAGATATGGCTTCGAGAGCCAAACAGAGGGTTGGAGGAAAGGTTATGGGCTATACCCTTAACCTGAGAGATTTTTTCACTAGGGCCGACCTGTACGTCACAATCTTAGGATCTTATGACGTCGTGATCAATATGGAAAGGTTAGAATCACATGAGGCGATACTCAACTGTAAGACGAAACGATTGAGCCTGGTTGATGACGAGGGACACATAAATGTGATTGAAGTTTGGAATGAGGGAGTTTCACCGAGGTTTATCTCTTCCTTACAGTTATGGAAGAGCTTGTGCAAGGGATGTAAGCTTTATGTGATCTTTGCATTAAATGAAAAAGGAGTAGAGGAAGGTCAAGAACATATTCCGATGGTGAGAGAGTTTGCAGATGTATTTTCGGAGGAGTTACCTGTGATTCCGCCAGAGAGGGAATTGGATTTTACCATAGACCTAAAACCGGGGACTGAACCGATAGCTAGAACGCCTTATCGGATGTCGACCCTCGATTTACAAGAGTTGAGAATGAAAATGAAGGATTTGTTGGACCTAGGAGTTATATGTCCAAGTGTGTCACTGTGGGGCGCGCCTGTTATTTTCATACGAAAGAAGGATGGATCGTGGAGACTCTGCATTGACTACCATCAATTGAACAAGGCAATGATCAAGAATCAATATCTGTTGCCGATGATTGATGATCTTTTTGATCAGATGAAAGGTGCTACGGTGTTTTCAAAGATCGATTTGTGATCAGGGTATCACCAGTTACATATCAAGGAGGATGACGTCTCTAAGACTGCCTTTAAGATGAGGTTTCAACATTAGGAGTTTATTGTTTTATCGTTTGGAATGACAAACACCCCAGGGGTATTTATGATTTTAATGAACAAGGTGTTCCACGAGTACTTGGACAAGTTCGTCCAAGTATTCATTGACAATATTTTGATTTACTCTTGGATGATAAAGGAGCATGAAGAGCACTTGCACTTGGTACTACAGTTTCTGTGAGAGCACAAATTGCATGGGAAAATGTCCAAATGCTCATTTTACCAATAGAAGATTCACTACTTAGGGCATGTCATCTCTGGAGAAGGTATCTCCATGGATCCAACAAAGGTCGAGACTATTATGGAATGGCCTGCACCGACGAATGTCCCGAAAGTGCGTAGCTTCATGGGTTTAGTAGGATACTATCGATGATTCTTCGAGGGATTTTCGAAGATAGAAAATCCAATCACTAATTTGGAGAAGAAGAACAAGAAGTTTGTTTGGACCGAGAAATGTGCAGAGGCATTTCAAAGGCTCAAGGAGCTGTTGACAACAACACTGATACTAAAGGTCCCTGACATGGACACAGACTTCTTGGTATGCATTGACACATCCAAGGAAGGCATAGGCAGAGTCTTGATGAAAGACGGTCGAGTGATCGCTTATATCTCAAGGAAATTGAGAAGTCATGAGGAGAACTACACGACGCATGATTTCGAGTTATTATCCATTGTCTATTCCTTGAAGGTTTGGAGACACTACCTTATTGGAAAAAAAATTGAACTAAAAATGGACCACTGTGGACTACAACACATCTTTACGCAAAGCGACTTGAACGCATGACAACGATGTTGGTCAAAATTACTTAGCGAGTACGACTTCGAGATTACTTACATAAAAGGAGTAGTGAACCGAGTGGAAGATGCATTGATTCAGAGACCACACATCTTTTCGATGTTTCCACTTCAGACGAGTCTATGTCAAAAGATTCTAACTTTACAGCGCGACGATGATTGGTACAAGAAGGTCAAGGATTTTATCGGACAAAACACAATGATGGTACCAAGATTTGAAGGATTTACGTATGAGGATGATGGATTATTGAGGTTTAAAAATCTGATTTACGTACCACCGAACGATGAGTTGAGGAGTTTGATCCTAAACGAGGCTCACAGAGCAGTGTACATGGCCCACTCAGGAGTCACAAAGATGAGGGCGGACCTTAAACCCTTATTCTTATGGAAGGGATTGAAGGTAGACATAGTCAACTATGTGGCCAGATGTTAGCTGGTAAATGATGAACATAGACATCCAACAAGATTACTACAACCACATGCTATTCCATAAACGAAATGGGAGGTTATTTCGATGGATTTCATTGTTGGATTGCCACTGACGACAAGGAGACACGACTTGATTTTTGTGGTAGTCGACACTCTGACAAAGAGTGATCATTTTATTCCTATGTGTACGATGTATCAACCACCTGACATAGCTAGAGTTTTCATCAATGATATTGTGAGGCTTCATGGTGTACCTAAGAGGATTATATCTGATCGAGGATCGATGTTTACCGAATGATTTTAGACTAGTTTCCAAGAGGCCCTGGGAACCCAACTTATCTTTAGTATTGCATATCACCTGGAGACTGATGGGAATACCAAATGAACAAACCAAATATTGGAATACATGTTGCGCATGTATGTTATGGACCAACGAAAGCATTGGGAATAATTCTTTCCTATGGTAGAATTTTCTTATAATAACAATTACCAAAGCACCATTAAGATGGCGCCTTTCAAGTTCGTTTATGGATGACCATGTCAGACGCCTTTAAGTTGGGACCGCCTTGAGGATAGGGTCTTGGTGGGACCATAAGTGATCCAATAAATGGAATATCAAATGAAAATAATAAGACAAAGGATAAAAGAAGCATAGGATTGACAAAAGAGTTATGTCGATGCGCACCGTGTAGACCGTACTTACGAAATTGGCGATCGAGTCTTCTTCCAGGAAAAACCGCATAAGAGTTCGATAAAGTTTTGAAAGGGAGCTAAAATATCTCCTAGGTTCATGGTACCTTTCAAGATTGTGGAGAGAAAGAGGCCCGTGGCCTATAGACTAGTCTTGCCTGATTCTTTGAGGCACATGCATGATGTTTTTCATGTATCTGTTTTGAGACATTATATTAATGATCCTATAGATGTTATTGACATGAGTCCCTGCAGGTGTTAGACGAGGGGGTGCTCACAGTTGAGTCAATATGCATCCTGGATCATTGCATTTGACATCTATGGCGTCGAACAATAGATCTGGTCAAGGTCCAGTGGGACAATTATTGTCCACACTCGATGACCTGGGAGGACACATATGATATACGCCAACAATTTCCATTTTTGTTTGATAGATAGGCTTGTGATACTGTGATACACAATATTTCGACACTTGTATACTGTGAAAATTCAAGACAAAGTTTATACCAAGAGGGAGTGTATGTAACATCCCTCTCTTGCGCGTAGTGAGAGAACTTATTCTTTGAGGACACTTGCTTGAAAGTGATCTAGATTATTATAATATTGGATGTTGACTATGATTATGAGGCATTATCGATGTGATTATATGTTATTTTTCTGTATTGACTTACACAGTTTCTATTGACTTGGTTCTCATGAATGTGTAGGATTTGGACCTTGAGGATGCTAAAGCATCGATGAAACCCTTGGACTCCAGATCGAGTTAGGGAGTGGACTATTGGGGTTTGATTGTTGTATATATGCCATATGTGCATATGATTAGATGTTATGATTATGGATCTTATTTCTGACATGATTCTTTGATGATTCAGGCTGACGATAGCTTGCCTACCAGACTCACATGTGGAGTAGAGGGGTCACGTACTACTACCAGAGACGTTGGGGGAGAGGTGTGGAAAGTAGCCTTTCCACAACCTACTATCACTCTCATCGTGGCTCAAACTATAGGTTAACAATTATGTAGTTTGAGAAGACCCACAATGTCGTGAGGGAAGACTGTGATAGTCGCTCACGATGATTCTAAGGGGTGCACAATAAAGCAGGGACATTATTGCTTAGAGGCCCTTAGTCTCCCACAAGATCACCTGGTATAGTATTGACTCCAGGGTTTTTTTATGTCTACCAAGTTAGTCAAGAGGCAAGTGGAACCCTTGGAGCACGTAGCGCATCCTGAAGGGCACGTCACACAAGGGAAACATAATTAGGCGAGTGGCACCCTTGGAGCACCTAGTGTGTGTTGAAGGGAACGTCACATTGTTAACCAAAAAGTGAATAAACCTAGATGGAATTAGAATGAATAATGTGATAAGAAATATTTAAAAACAATTTCCCTAATAAAATGTCGCCCAACCTAGGATAATAAAATCTAGGTCTAAGTGATACTCGTGGAAAATAAATAAATAAATAAATAAATTGAACTAAACTAGTAAATTAGCAAGGGGGTAAGTCATTAAAATGTGTAAGGGAATATGGGCACACCTAGGAGCGATTATAGGAATGCTTTTAGGTGGGTGAGGGAAATAGGAGTAATTAAATAATTAATGAAATTAATTTTTGGTGCAACGAAGGGGATGGGTGACACATATATGTGGAGGATGTGTCAAAATTAAATTATTGAACAATAAATTAAATGGGAATTTGAGAAATAAATGGCTGATAAACTCTATATAAAGGAGGGAGGAGCAGGAGGAGGAGGAGGATGGGGTCTTCTTTCATGCATAACTTTATGCTGTAGAATTTTTGACTTGAATGATTTATCTTGTGGGATTTGGGATACCCAACTTGGTCATGAGTGGTAGCTCAGCCTTGCGAGGCGAGATGGGAGACAATTGTTCTCTGGTTTAGTGTGTGTGGTCCCTTTTCTGCTTGGGGGGATAAGGGGGAAGAATATTACCCTGAGCATTTCCTGGGAGGTACCAGTGAAGTCTCATCGTTTGACAAGCGGGAGATGCACGGAGCACACAGAACAACGACTTGGAGCGGTCACCTTGGGCTACGGTACACATGTTTTTATTTTCATGGTAGATTAATATATCTTACAATTTCATTTCTGTACTTTTAATTTTGTAAAGAAAGTGGTTTACTTAGAATTTTAATCGAGAATTTAAATTCACCATAGCCTTAAGCTCACTGCTTGAATTGATTCCCTTGGAAATCAATCCCTGAATGTTGTGACTGTCCTGTTGGTTTTATTGATTTATTGTGAAGAGTTGTTTTTTTTACTTCGTCCTCATCCCCAGATCATCACTCCACGCTTGAGTAGTCAGTTAGGATCCATATTGACGGTCGTCACTTCAGTGTTAATAGACCTATAGATCCTAATGCCCTTCTTTTTTGTGCGTGGATGATGAGCGAAGGATGTGTTTCCCAGCTTTTTACCCCTTCTTATCTCCGTGTTTTGATCTCCGCCTTTGCAATGGTCTCTGCATGTTATATCACCTCTATGTATTAAATGTTATCGAAATCTGAAAATTGTGTTTAATAATCTCTGCATTTTTGAGTGATTATCTCTGTGTTTTATCTCTGCGATTTCTTGGTATAACCTCTGCGATTTTATTGATAAAACCTGGCACTTGTTGGGTATCATCTCTGCGATTTTATTAATGAATCCCAGTACTTGGATTGGTCTTTTGAAAACGTTTTTTTTATGTAGTGGATGTTGTTGTAACATATAGTGACTTCATTTTTATTGTTGAATAAACCACTAAATGCTTCTAGTGGAAGTCATTTATACTATTGAAATAAACCCTTTAGAGTTATCCATAGTAAATCGTTGTACTATCATCAATAAATCGTTTATATGCGTCCAGTTTGAATTTGTTTATACTCTTGAAACAAATCGTTAGTGTTATCAACAATAAAGTACTTGGCGATTTCCCAACAAGGGTAATGCCCTTGGGTGATTTTTCTTGCCAATTATACAACGAATTCATCCTTCTTTTACCCAGCGAGTTCATCTAAATGACAACAGGTTTATTCTTGGAATGACAACGAATATACGCCTCTATCTACAAACTTATATGTGTGCCTAAATTTTTGATTTGTATGATTGTGTTTTTGCGAATGACAGCGAGTTGGTGGTTGCATTTGAACTGTGTATCTGGTTGGGTATATTTATTGCAAGATTCACTAATAGACAATGAGTTATGCTTCAAATTTCCAACGAATTTATACATACAACGTGACTGCGAAATTAATTTTAGTGACATCAATTTACATGTAATGGTCATGTTATTAATCATCTAATTAATGTTTTACACAATGATCCTGTATATATCTAAGACAATGAAATTATCAATAAACCTTAGGGATCTGGTGTGATACGTTTGATCCCCAAAAAATTTCACTTCTCTTTATCGTTGCAGATATAGCTGTAGGCATGCTTGCAGGGTTCATTTCCTCCTTGCGATTTTCAGTAGTATACGCCAATGCTGGAAAGGAAAAATGCCTCACGTTGAGATGGGTTTAATTTCTTGCCAAGAAATTGGTTTATTTCTGGGAACTGCGGTGTATTCGGGTAGCTTGTTGATCACTTTAACCTTTGTTGACAATTGATTTTATACCTATACACCCTTTTTCTTTTCTTGTTATCAATGG
This sequence comes from Picea engelmannii, assembly GCA_009831015.1. Lineage (NCBI taxonomy): Eukaryota > Viridiplantae > Streptophyta > Pinopsida > Pinales > Pinaceae > Picea > Picea engelmannii. The sequence goes on along the minus strand of ML784282.1, from coordinate 750,337 downwards.
AGACAACATTCCTTCCATCGATTGTTTACTTTTCTTCTTTTTCCTTAGTTCTATTTTAAATTTTAATGTTTTTCTTGTTCTATTTTAATTGACTAAAAATTTCAGCAACTAGTCCATAGTTTTAGTTCTCGGAAGTTTATATGGTAAGCATGGTTGTATGAAGAATTATGTTAGAAGAGATTTCAATTTTCCTCCTTTATCCCTACTTATTGAAGTAAACATTTATAACACTTATTTAAAATATTAACTATTATCATCGCCATATAAATGTATATGGTAATGATTTTACAGATATTTAACAACCTAAATTACTATGTTCAAATTATTAATGTTAATCATGGAAATCTCTTTGCAAAGAAAAGAATATCAATCTACCATGTCTATACTCCTTTACTGAAAAGAAAAAAATAAATGAGACTATAGTTTCTTCACCATAAGAAGGCATTAGTAGATTTGATAGATTGATTTCAATACCCTAGACAATATTATTAATGTTAAATATGAAACTCGAATACAATATTGTACTTAAGTTTTATTAGTTTTTAATTCCTGATGCCTTATGATCTTACTCAATTGTGTTGATGATTGATGGATTAAATAACTGGTTGAATGGCTTAAGGAGAGAAACCTAATGTAATAGTTGATGCAAGAGCATCACCAACTTAGCAAGTGAGCCCGCACATCAAGCGAAAGATCAGCTGGATAAACAAACCCAAATTTTTGAAAGTGCTTTGGGATTGTAGCGCAAGTCTTTAATGATCCTTTATGAAGGATCACCTTTTGTATGTTGTACCAGATCTCGAGCCATACGCTCTTGTCTGAAATATATAGGAGGCATTTAATAGATTTAATGCAGGTAGATAGGATTTATTTCTAGATTAGACAGTTTTAGAGTTCGAGAGGGAAAACGGATATAGACACCCTCATTGTATCATTGTAACATTAGAATCAAGCATTCAGAAAAGAAGAGCAAGCAGAGAAATTTGTGAAGAACACCCATGTATAGGCATTTGAATTAATAGAAGAAAGTTCTGGTTCAAATTCATGGATGGTGTTGTTTCTCTGTGTATGTGGTTTATATGCTCATGAATGTTTGTTTTATGGTTATGCATTTTCTTTGTATATGCCATGCATGTGATTTCAGGGTTTTAACTGAAGTCTGACAGAGAATAAGTTTCAATTGTTTCTCTGTCTGAGCCAGGATATTCCTGCAAAGAGTGCTGTCGAATTCATCCGCAAGGAGTGCGTTGATGAGGGCTCGATAGTTAAACACTTATTCTCATCCACCCAGAAGTTGCAGGGAGTTGTTGAAGTTGTGCAAAGAGTGCATAGATTGGAAGAAGAGTTCTTAGTTGTTAATCCGAGCAAAGGAAGCTAGAGACTACTGCTGCCAGAAGTGCGCAAAGTCAGAAGAATTCAACACTTGGGAAGTTGTTGAATGCCAAGCGTGAGGATTACGCGCAAATCCATCTGAAGGAGTCAGAGTGGAAAAGCTCAGGAGGTTTATCACCTTCATAATATCGTGAAGGATAACACATGAAGTTGGATCGAGGAAGGGTCAAGCAGATTTTGCAGGCGCAGGCTTGGAAAGAAAGTCCTTAGAAGGAGCTCTTAGCCATCCCAGGAAATCCTCGAGACATAGAATCAACGGCTAGGATTTGTAGGAGAAGACAGCGAATTCCCGTCCGCCGTCAGAACTGGGAAAGTTTCACACGGGTTAAGTGTTAGCATGCAGGGGAGGAGCCCGGGAGTCATCGGGACTCGGCTCATTGGAGGATCGAAGTTTCCAAAGACAAGAGTCTCGCGCCTAACATCGCGACTAGCGATTTCTCGAAAAGATCTCAACCGTTGATTTCAAGAAGAGCACGTGGCAAGAGATCCCAAGGATCGCGAATCGGAGAATCGGGATTATGGAGACAGGGAATTTTCACATTGAAATCATGATTAGTGATTTCCTGATGTGATCGGAGCCGTTGATCTTCAGGATGCGTATCCGAGGATCCAGTGGAATCGAAGTTCGGCACTTCGGGATTTCCGAAGACAAGAGTCCTGTGTATTTTGGAATCGCGATTCACTATTTCCCGACAGGGTTAAAAGCGCCTAGTGGAGTACAGGTGTCGGAGGATTGAATCTCATCGTGAGTAGATGACAGGTGGCATCGCATATCGGAGTTCGGGACTTGGAAGGTCCTGTGGATCGGTGCAACAGAAATTGCGAATTCCTGAAACGTGATTTCCGATTTACCTAGAAAGTGTGGGGTCCAGGCGAGAGCGCAGAGAATAGGTGGCATTGGATTTTGGGAATCGGAGATTCGTGAGAGCAGTGACTCACGACCGCATGAGTACCGATTTCCCGATAGGGTAATTTCCGATAGGAGACGAGGAAGGCGTGAAGTGGATATTCCATCGGGTTTCGTGGATATATGAGACCCAAATCCATGAGCGCAAGACTCGTGATCAAGTGAGTTCCGATTTCCCGATAAGGTAGAGGGAGATCGTCAGTAGAGCATCCTGTGGGTGCCAAGAACTTTCGATAGGAAGTTGAAGAGAAATTTAGCTCTTCGGGCCAGTGGAAGAGAAGGTCCTGGTGGGAGAGAACGTGCCAGGTGGCGCGTGCTGCGTCAGAGTGGTATCAGAGTGGGTCTCTGTTTGTATACTTCAAACAAAGGGAAGAAGAGGAAGAAAGCTACATCAGACTCCTTATCAGAGTGGGAATTTCTTTGCTTTCTCTAGCAGAGAAGAAGAATTCACCATGCACCCAGAAGGGAAAGACAATCGCCAGACCCAGAAGATAGGGATGTGTGAAGAAGAGGTAGGCCGACAGGGAATCCAGAAATGGAAAGGCAGATACGCGATCTCAGAGCGAGATTGGAAGACATGGAAGAAATGCAGAGACACACAGCAAATGCTGGAGATCTAAGTGACTCCGAAGGTGAAGTGGAAGCCAAACAACAAGGAGAAGTTGTAGCTGAAGATGCAACCAATGAGAGGTTGATTAAAGCTATCGCCCAGATGAGTTCAAAGACAAAAATGGACATTCCAGTCTATGAAGGAAGTCTGGATGCAGAAGAGTTGTTACACTAGATTAGAGCTCTTGAAACCTACTTCAATTATGAGGATATCGAAGAGGATAAAAAGGTAAGGCATGCTGTCACTAAATTGAAAGGACATGCAGCATTATGGTGGCATGAGCTTCAGGAAGATAGATGTTCCAAAGGAAAACAAAATATCAAAAGCTGGGATCGAATGATTGCAAAGATGAAGGTAAAATTCATCCCAAGGGATTATCAAATCACTTTGTTCAGGAGAATGAAGAACCTGAGATAGAAGTTTATGACAGTGAAGGAGTATACCAAATAATTCTACAAGCTCAATATCAGAGTAGGTCATTAGGAAAGAGATGATGAAAAAGTTGCTAGATATATGAATGGATTAAGATACGATATCCAAGATGAGATGAGTATGACAACCATCAGAATGGTGGAGGATGCGTATCAGATGGCATTGAAGGTAGAAGAGAAGATAAGCCGTAAGCCATCACAGCGAGGCAGAGGTAAGAGCCATCCGAGAGGAAAATTAGTTTCCCAAGACAGGTTCCAGAAATCTAAGGATGAATGGAAGAAGCCTCATACCAGAATGGAAAGAGGTGGAAGTTCTCAGCGAAGTCAGCACGTTGAACAACGAATGCAATAGGCAGAACAGAGTGGAGGATACATTGATAATAGTACTTTTCCTCGTACCAGAGGTAGAGGAAGAGGCCTAGGTGGAGTCATCACATGTTACACATGTGGGAAAAATGGGCACAAAGTAGTTGACTATCCAGACAGAAAGAAAGATGGAGGAGAAGCTCACATCGCTAAAGCACAGAGGTGATCTGCTGAAGCTGAAGATGCAGAAGACGGAAGGTTGTTGATGATGCGTAAAGTTCTCTTAACACCCGAGAAGGAGGTGGAGGACACACCTCAGAGAAGAAAACTATTTATAACTGCATGCAAGATGAAGGATAGGAAGCGTAAGGTCATTGTGGACAACGAAAGCACCGACAATATCTTTTCAACTGAGATGGTGGAGAAACTAGAGCTGGAGACAACTGATCACCTGAGTCCATACAAAGTTTCATGGTTACAGAAGGGACATCAGGTGAGTGTCACTAAACAGTTCTTAGTGGACATCAAGATAGGAGGATATAATGATAAAATTCTCTGTGATGTTATTCCTATGGATGTATGTCATTTATTGCTAGGCAAACCATCGCAATATGACAGAAACATAATTCATGATGGGAAGATGAATAAGTACACTTTGGAAAAGAATGGGAGAACGCACATGTTACTTCCGATAAAAGACAAGGAGGCAAAACCGGAAGTGAACAACAGAGTAATTCTCATGAGTGGGAAGGAAATTTTGGCAGAAGTAAAGAAGAAGGAGGATCCACAATTCTTTGTGATCAGAAAACCAAGGGTTGTTTTGACCAGCACAAGAGTGGGTGATATGTCAGAGGAAATTCAGGAACTGTTGGAAGAGTTCGTTGATATTGTGGTAGATGAATTACCTCATTCATTGTCGCCAACAAGGACCATGAGCCATCATATAGACCTCATACCAGGATCTAGTTTTCCAAACAAAGAAGCATACAGGCTGACGCCACAGGAGAATGAGGAGGTCAAAAGGCAGGTGCAGGAACTGTTGGATAAAGGACTGATCAGGGAGAGTTTAAGTCCATGTGCCATTCCAATGGTACTAAGTCCAAAGAAGGATGGAGGTTGGAGAATGTGCACTGACTCCAGAGCCATTAACAATATAACCATCAAGTACAGGTTTCCATTGCCACGGATGGATGACTTGATGGACTGTTTAGGTGGAGCCAAATTCTTTTAAAAGGTCGATTTGAAAAGAGGATACCATCAGATTTGCATGAGTGAAGGCGATGAGTGGAAGACAACCTTCAAAACCAATGAAGGGTTATATGAATGGCTAGTCATGCCATTTGGTTTGACGAATGAACCGAGTACATTCATGAGGCTGATGAATGAAGTGCTGAAGGAATTCATTGGTAAGTTTGTCATTGCTTATTTAGATGACATATTGATTTTCAGCAAAACGAAAGAAGAACATCTGAAGCATTTAGCTGCAGTAATGAGGAAGCTACAACAAGAGAAGTTGTTGATCAACATGAGGAAATCTTCATTTATGAAGACATAACTCATTTACTTGGGATTTTTCATATCGGCAAATGAATTGAAGATGGATCCAAGTAAAGTGGAGGTGATTAAAAGTTGGCCATCACCAAGAAATGTTTTCGAGGTGAGAAGTTTCCATGGATTGGATAGTTTCTATAGGAAATTCATTAGGAACTTCAGTGGAATTAGTGCAACAATGATGGACAAAGTCAAGAAAAGACATAAAACTTTTCATTGGACTGAAGAGGTTGAGAAGAGCTTCAATCTATTGAAGCGAAAGATCACTGAACAGTCGGTTTTGGTATTGCCAGATTTTGCAAAAGTATTCCAGGTGAAATGTGATGCAAGTGGATTTTCCATAGGAGTGGTCTTGAGCCAAGAGGACATACCAATTGCATATTTTAGAGAGAAGATGGATGAAGTGAAAGTGAAGTACTCAACATATCATAAAGAATTTTATGCTATCATACAGACGTTGAAGAAGTGGAGGCATTACTTGATCCCAAAGGAATTTGTTTTGTATAGTGATAATCATGCATTACAGTTTGTGACTCAACAGGAGAAGCTAAATCAGAAACATGCAAAATGGGTAGAGTATATGCAGAATTTTACATTTGTAATTAAACACATTTCAGGGGCTGCTAACAAAGTGGCTGATGCTTTGAGCAGGAAGTGTTTGTTGATGCAGGAGTTCTGAGTCAAAACCTTGGGTTTTGAAAATCTTAAAGACATGTATGCAGGTGATGCATATTTTGTAGAGGCATACGAGGCAGCTGAGAATCCAGTTCTTAGAGACATAAACCCGTGTATGGATTACATGATCTAGAATGGACTGTTATTCAGAGGAAATCAATTATGCATTTCGAACTGCTCCATGAGGGAGAATCTGCTAAAAGAGAAGCACAGTGGTGGATTAGCCGGACACTTTGGCCACGAAAAGACATTTGAAAAGATGATTGAAGCATACTTTTGGCTGAAGATGAAAATAGATGTTAAGAAATTTGTTGATAGGTGCAGAATTTGCCAGCATTCGAAGGGAAGAAAGCAGAATGCAGGATTATATCAATCATTACCCATACCTGAGAGGCCGTGGGATGAAATCAACATGGATTTCGTATTGGGATTACCGAGGACGCAAAGAGGATATGATTCGATATTTGTAGTGGTCGACAAGTTTTCCAAAATGGCACATTTTATTCCATACCAGAAGACCAACGATGCGACTCATATCGCGGATTTGTTCTTCAAGGGATCGTTAGACTTCATGGTTTACCCAGAAGCATAGTATCAGACATGGATACAAAGTTCATTGGACATTTCTGGAGGACCCTCTGGAAGAAAATGGGAACTAACTTGATGTTTAGTTTAGCCTATCATTCTCAGACGGATGGGAAAACATAGGTTTTAAATAGGAGTTTGGGAGATTTACTCAGAAGCCTAGTGACATAGCACCACAACAACTGGGATAACGTGTTGCCACAGGCAGAGTTTGCTTACAACGATTCAATGAATATAAGCACAAGAAAAAGTCCGTTTGAAATTGTATATGGCAGGCAGCCAAGAGGAGTATCTGAACTGAGGAATTTATAACAGATAATGAAAAAGAGCGCAAGCGCTGAAGAATTCACAGAGGCGATGGAAGAACTTCACAGTAGAGTGAAGCAAGGATTGCTGGAGTCAAATCAGAAATATAAGTGCAGAGAGGATCAGCATCGGAGACAACTTCAATTCGAAGTTGGTGATCTAGTTCTGGCACACCTGAGAAAGGAAAGGTTCCCAAGGGAAACATACAACAAGTTAAAGATGAAAAAAATTGGGCCATGCAGAGTCCCGAAGAAGTTGGGAGAAAACGCTTATGAAATTGAATTATCGGATGACATTGGAATATCTCCGACATTCAATGTCTCAGACTTATATCCATATAAGGCTGAGGAATAAAGAGATGGAAGTGAACAACAACCATAAATTTAGTGGTAGAAACATATGTCGATTGTAGAGAAGTCACAGATGGAGCGGATACTTGACAAGAGAGTCAGCAAAAGGACTAGACGAAGAGAATACTTCGAGTATCTGGTGAAATGGAAGAATCATCCAGTGGAAGATGCCAGCTGGGAGACAAAAGGAGTTATCCAAAAGCATGGATAGACCGTGCAGGAGCTCGTGGACAGGATCCCATGAAAGTTTTCAAGCCGAGGAGTATGATACAGGAGCATCGCCAACTCAGCAAGCGAGCCAACACATCAAGCGAAAGATCAACTGGATAAACAAACCCAAATTTTTGAAAGTGCTTTGGGATTGTAGCGCAAGTCTTTAATGGTCCTTTATAAAGGAGTGCCTTTTGTATGTTGTACCATATCTCGAGCCATACGCTCTTGTCTGAAATAGATAGGAGGAATTTAATAGATTTAATGCAGGTAGATAGGATTTATTTCCAGATTAGACAGTTTTAGAGTCCGAGAGGGAAAACGGATATAGACACCCTCATTATATCATTGTAACATTAGAATCAAGCATTCAGAAGAGAAGAGCAAGCAGAGAAATTTGTGAAGAACACCCATGTACATGCATTTGAATTAATAGAAGAAAGTTCTGGTTCAAATTCATGGTTGGTGTTGTTTCTCTATGTATGTGGTTTATATGCTCATGAATGTCTGTTTTCTAGTTATGCATTTTCTTTGTATATGCTGTGCATGTGATTTCAGGGTTTTAAC
>ML784282.1:712991-733514 GCA_009831015.1 Picea engelmannii | reverse complement strand
TTTACCATGGGGGGAGGTCCCGGGGTCAAACCCCGCGGACTCCCAATATCTTTTACAAAGCCAAATTAAACATAAATGAAGTGACACGTGTCAGCTTATGATTGGACAACGAATAACCAACCAATGTGCGCCACGTCACCCCTATGCCATGTCAGCATCATGGTACGGCCCTCCACGTGGCCGTACGGACTGTACGGACAGGTACAGTCAGCACCAATTTTGACATGTTTGACTTGACGATAAAATCGCGATATCTCCTCCATACGGACTCCATTCGCGAAAATAAATATACCGCCGGAATCAGGAAAACGAGACAGACACAATGGTACTGGTTTCGTCTCAATCCAAGCACTTTGAAATTTGAGCAAATTTTGATCCCCTGATCAAAGTGCTACATAAGTCTTCTTCCTATTGAACCGTGTAATCATTGTTGATATCTTCTTCCTATTGAACCATGTAATCATTGTTGATCCCAAGTTGAAGAAACACCTCAAGGTGCTATTTGTGTTTACTACACTCCATGCCCAATCTAATTTTGAATATCTCTACAGACTCAGTCCATCACCTACAAGATACCTTAATCTATACTCCAATGTACCTTTTATGTACCTGATCACATGCTTCAATGCTATCCAATGCACCTTCCTCGAATACATCATGAAATGAATTAAGGCGTTCAGATCCAAACATATATCTAACCTGGTGTTGACCAAATACATCAAGGACCCTATAAAAGGCTTATATATCCTAGGATCCACCAACTCTGAATATGAAGTGAAAACCTTTTTCAGATTGGTAACCATCAATGTATGCATTCGTCTATAGTCCTCCATCACGAATCTCCCAAATATCTCTATTGTGTACTTCCCTTGACCAAGGAACAAAATAATGCATCGAACCAATATCCTTCATCTTGAATTTTCTAGCCAAATATACTTTTCACTCTACCATAATATCCTATGAACCTACGAGAAACAAATCATCTATGTACAATACCAAGATAAGTGGATTAGACCCAACAAATATGAAGTACAAGCTATGATCCATCTCACTCTTTCTAAATACCATACTCTACAAGTATCTGTCAATCCTAGAATACCATGCCTTGCTAGGTGATTGTTTGAGTCCATAAAATGATTTTTTAAGCCTACAGACATGAGATTCCCTCCCACGTACCTCAAATCCCTGAGGTTTATCTATATATACTTCTTCCTCAATGGTTCCAATGAGGAAAGTTGTCTTCACATCCATCTAGTGAATCCTCCACCTCATAAATGAAGCAATACAAATAACAACTTGAATAGAATCATACTTGGAAAATGGAGAAAATGTGTCATCATAGTCCACTCCCTATGTTTAGGTGAATCCTCTCACCATGAACCTTTCCTTGAATTTACTGATGTTTCCATATGTAGCATGTTTGATCTTGTAGAGCCACTTGAAATTCACAATTGACTTCCCCTCTAGTATCAACACTATGTCCCAAATATCATTCCTCGTGATAGAGGTTTACTCATCCATCATTGCATTCCAAAAAATGTGTTGATTTGTCACTTCCTCAAAACTAGTAGGATCAACATCAATGATTCTACTCATAAGCACCATATAGTTCGAAAAATTCCTTAGAGTCATGTTATGAATAACTTCACTCCTAGGAGCCTCACCAACATCCCTCAATGTCTGGAATAGCCACTTGGGTATCTTAACAGAATTGGAAGCGTATAATCTATCAGATCCCACTACTCCTTATCCTATATCACTTTTGATGACTCTTGAGATTTCCTAGATGCCAAGTTCTCCTCAAACTTAACAACTCTTCTCACTACTATCTTCCTCTGCACTTATATGAAGATATTATAAGCCTTTGATGTCTCAATGTAACCCACAAATATACCTGTTGGCAGAGGCCATTTTGGGGAACAATGAAACAATTGAGGAAGACAAATAGAAAAGGGACCAGAAAAGGAGTGAGCATCAAATAATAAGGAAAATAAGCGCGTGGAAGAAGGAAGGTGAAAGGAATGAAAGAAGGACATGGATCAACCACGTGTAGGAAGGTAGAATGTGGAAAAACCTAATCCACTCAGGGTTAGGTTTTTGGTCATTATTGTAGTGGGGTTTAATGCATTTGTGTAGTATAAATATTTATTGTAAGATATGAGGAGATCATCTAATGTCATTAGTTGAGTAGTTGTGAGAGGATAACCTGAGTTTTGAGATTTTTTTTTGGGTGAGAGTTGTGGAGCTATTTTTGGAGATGAGTTTGTTTTTGAGTTGTAACTGGGGGTAAGGTCGCAAGCTATTCATATTGGTGTGACCTTTTCAACCTCACCATTATCACTATTTTGTATCCATATGTAATGCACACAATCCAATGTCTTAATGAAGAATAATAAAGAAGCAGAGAATGCCAGATCTTTGTGGATGTATCCTAGGGGAGGTGAACCATAGTAAAACATTTTCACTATGTGGAATGTTTCTTTTATGTTTTGGAATAGTTTATGATGAATGAATGAATATGTTAATAGTAATATGCAACACGCACTAGAGTATTTTTTATATCTAATGCATAATGAATGATAAATGAATGCACATGGTTAAAAAATGATGGATATGGATGGTAGAATGGTATATATGATCAATGTTAAAGTAAATAAGCATGTATAATGCCCCCAAAGAAGTATCCCTTCCACAGTTGCAAACATTTGGGTCCTGCAACCACCCATAAAGGCATCTCGGGTGAGACCTCATTGTGCACTCTATGCACAGTGTTTCCTTATAGTATCCATAAGGGTCGATGGTTTTTAGGTTTTTTTTGGAGAACTAAAGTAGAACCCAGGTCAACACAAACATATCCAACAAATGGTTCTATTGTTAGCTGTAACACAAAAGAACAGATTGGAGGGGATTTCATGAGAAGGGTAGTGAAGAGAATGCAGTGGTAGAAGGAGATGCCCATGCCATGGAATCCAACTAAGCAGGAGATTGAAAGATGGTTGGAGACAAAAGAGCTCGAGTTCGTGCAAAAGGACAATAAAAACCCTAAGTATACTACGCGCCGGGTTTTGGAAAGGTATGTTTTCACTAATCTTCATGAGGATTTTTTTTGTTATTTTCCAGAGTTGTTGCAGGAGTGGATACTGAGACTGAAGGATAATCATCCAACTAATCAGATAAGTCTAGTAGAATGGAATATTGATAATATTTCGTGAATACATAGAGTCAATAATAAATTGACACGCATAGTGGATTTCTGGTTAGACAACATTGTTGTTGGATTTATTACTGAGTTTGCATTCGATTCTGCGAAGTCTTACACTGCTGCAGAGCATGATTGTTTGAAGGGAAAAAGAGGAAGGTATATTCGATCACTTTACATGTTGATCAAAATTTTATTGCATGATAAAGGAGTGATGACAATGGAGTCATACAACTAAATCACTCTACACACATGGGGAAACTGGGGAATCACTAAGGATGATCTAAGAGATGGAGAAGGACCTAGATAGAGTAAAGAAGGAAGGAAACAATGGACCCTATCATGATGGATGAGGAACATACCAAGGAAATAATGGAAAGAGATAGAATGACACATAGCAGAAGACCCTACCAGTATTAGATCAATAGGAAAAAGAGGGTAATATATGAGCAAGAGGGATTGGATAGTGATGAAGAGGAGGTAGAGGATCTCTGTGCTACAAGGTAAATTGAGGATATCATGAATGCCAAATATGAGAGGAAAATAAAAGTTCAAGGATCTGATGAAGAATAAGTCTCTCCATTACAGATTAGAATTAGTGTGGAACCCACAACCCCATGTGTGACTAAGACATTTGAAGAGAAAGAAGTATTTATACAACCAACGATCAATATTAGAAGGTTTTTAGTAGGAATATGATCTAGTGCAAATTCAAGTAGAGGTACAAGTTCAACTAACAATAGTTAGCAATCTACACTGTGTGGAGGCGGTACAACAAATTTCACAATGGCAGGACAAGATCCAATTATTTGGTTACCATATTTTCATGGAGAAGGGTCAGAGGACCCGGATAAGAATTTATTTATTTGTGAGAAGATTTGGGTATATAAGTAGATCATAGATGAAGATACAAAAGTAGTGCAACTTGCAATTACATTTAGATACCATGCACTAGACTAGTATATGGGCCTTGCAGTAAATATCCCACAAGGAGCACCTACAACCATCGCAGACGTGAAGAAGGAATTAATCAATGAATTCCAACAACCAATTTCAAAGAATAAATACATTAATGAGATGATCGAAATCAAACAGAAGCCAAGAGAGTCATTTTTGGAAGTTTACCAGAAGTTCAAGAGATTTAAAGGTAATTTGAAGTATCCTATCACAGATTTGCAACATAGACATCTAATTTTTAATTCATTATTTCCACATATTAAGTATCCATAGAGGAAAAAAATGTCCAGACTCAGGCTAAGGTTCTACAAGCATCCTTACAATTGGAATAAAACCAGTATAAAAATAAAGATCCAACTGTAGAAGAGTTGAGATAAGATCTCAAGAATATGACATTTCAATTGAATCAGAACAAAGGAAAGGAGAAGAGAGAATTTTTTTGGTGTACCTTATGCAGAAGAAAAGGACATCATAAGAATGAATTCCCAACATTTGCATAGTACTCGGGAGCATGGATTTAAATTTTTTTACCTATAGGAGGACCATGGTGTGAGATATGTAGAACACATGGAAATGATCCCTATCATTGTCCCATGATGAAAAAGTATCAAACAATGTCGAAGAGTACATTATGCAATTTTTGCAAGTCTGTAGGAAATGAATAAAAGGATTGTAGAACCTAATTGGAAATGATGAAGGAGAGGACCTCATATGCATATAGAATGCAAGCTAAACCCATGACAGGTCCACCTATGCACTAGTATAATAATGTGTAGTAGTTCATATCACCACCGTAGTATAATAACGTGCAACATTTTGCATCGCCACCACAGTATAATAATGCTTAGCCATAGTACAATGAAGGACCACAATATATTACAACAGACAGAGTTAATCAAGGTAAAAAAGGAGGCTTCATAGGAGGAGGGCATGGAGGAAGATAATTTGGATGAGGTAGAGGCCTAGTAACCTATCAAAATTGTCAGAAACCTAGACATTATGCAAAGTATTTTCCACAACCACCAATGACATGTATGTATTATTGTGCAACAAATCACAATATAGAAGAATGTATGACACTTATGATAAAGATACATGAAAAGATGAACCAGAACAACCAGGATGTTCAATGGATTGTTGTAGAAACTAGAGAGGATGATGGGAAGAAGATCAATATAGTTACTCAAGGTGGCACCAATATAGGAGAAGATGCAACAAATCAGGATCATAACCAATACTAGTGGGTCAGAAAGAATACAACACCTCAACAACATTTTGATGCTCGAAAGGAGAAAGAGATATTCAAGGAGGACAAACAACATATTTTGAAGGAGAATATTGCTTCTACTTCAGGTACAAATCTAGGAAATGATGTACCAGTATATGATATGCCTCACCTATTTGATGATGCCAACATAGATCAATCTCTAGAACACATAAGTAATCTAAGACACTTTTCGGGGTCTTGCTTGAAGTTGTTAAATGATAAATCATCTATATAAATGTTATAAGGTTTGTTTGAAAAATGTGATTCTCGAGAAGAGATACAACTGGAACAAAATGTAAATCATGTTCGTAGGAAGACAAGAAGGAAGGAATTGGTACCACCATAGTAGTGGCCACATCACTTTATTCATACATTGGAAGGAATTCCAAGGAATTGGTATACAAAATTGGAACTACGGAGAGGAACTGAAAACTCAAGATATTTGCAATAGAATTTTATGATCACCTTTTCATTTGAACATGAGAATCCAAAGATATATACAACACTGAAGTTGACAAAAGAGAGGATCTTTGAAGAACCTGAAGTTGAAATTATAACAACCTATCATAAACAAAATAGACAGAAAGTCAAAAAGTTATTACTCTCTTACCATATTGCAGAAGATGATCCGACAGGAGAATACCCACGTGATATTCATATTACAGAAGTTGAAGGGGAAAGAGAATTAGAAGGTCCAATTTTAGATTCAAAATAATTTTCTTAACCATTGAAGATAAAGAAGGTAAATATTGGAACATAAGAGAATCCAAACATTGCAAGTATTGGTGAATATTGGGATAATAAGACAATGGAAAAAATAACAGATTTATTGTGTGGGTATAGTGATTTTTTTTCAACGACATTTTCATAAATGAAAGGGGTAGCAGGAAAAATTGGAGAAATGAAGATCCCCTTGAGACTAGATGCCAAACCAATAAGACAGAGACCCTACATGTTGAATCTAGTCTATAATAAGAAAGTGAAGGTGGAAATCGATAAAATGTTAGAGGTTGGTGTAATAGAACCTGTTGAAGAATTGTATTGGATTAGCCCTATGGAAGTTAAGAAGAAGAATCAAGAGGGATTAAGGATCTTCGTAGACTTGAGAAAATTGAATGATCCATGTCTACATGATTCCTTCCCTACTCCATTTATAGATGAGGTCTTGGAGAATGTAGGAGGACAATAAGCATACTCATTTACTGATGGATTTTTAGGGTATCAACAGATAAAAATAGCACTAGAGGATCATCATAAGACTACATTTACCAAAGACTGGGGTTTATATTAGTATACAATGATTCCATTTGGATTGAAGAATTCCCATGTTTTTCAAGGGTAGTGGTAGTTGCATTTAAGGATTTCATACATACATTTTTGGAGGTTTACTTAGATGATTGGACAATATTTATCTTATTGAAAGATCATGTTGAAGTTTTGAGACTAATGCTAGAAAGGTGTATACAGTGCCGAATATCTTTGAATATTAAGAAATGCATATTCAGTGCACCATTTCGAATTTTGCTAGGGAATGTGGTGTGTAAACAAGGTCTACTAGTCGATCCTACCAAGATTGTTGTTATTGTTAATTTAACACCACCTAACTCAGTGTGCCAATTAAGATCTACACTTGGTCATATGGGATATTATAGAAAGTTCATAAGGAGATATGAACATATTATTGCGCAGATGGAGAAGTTGTTAAAAAAGGATATTGAGCA
This sequence comes from Picea engelmannii, assembly GCA_009831015.1. Lineage (NCBI taxonomy): Eukaryota > Viridiplantae > Streptophyta > Pinopsida > Pinales > Pinaceae > Picea > Picea engelmannii. Next base: position 726,370 of record ML784282.1, on the reverse strand, counting down.
TCAGTGGAATGATGAGTGCCAACATAGTTTGGACATCTTGAAGGAGAAAATGGTGGCATCGCTAATTCTGGTGTTTCCATATTGGTAAAAGGAGTTCCATGTTCATGTGGATGCATATTCAATAACACTTGGAGAAGTATTGATACAACCAGAAGAAGGTGATATAGATCACCCAGTATAATTTACAAGAAAGAATCCCTCAGATTCAAAACAAAATTATAACACAATAGAAAGAGAAGGTTTGGCTATGGTGTGTGCATTGTACAATTTTAGACATTACTTGTTAGGAAAACATTTCAAGATGTTCACAAATTACTCTACTCTAAAATACCTAGTCAATAATCCAGAGTTGGTGGGAAGAATATGTAGATGTTTGTTTTTATTTCAATAATTTGATTTTCAAGTTGTGAAACCTGGAAGATTAAATGCAGGGACATATCATCTTTTTAGGATAACCAATGGGGAGGAACCAAGTATTTTGGAGGAAAATTTTCCTAATGCAGAATTGTTTTCAGTGCAGATTGCTGGTGAATAGTTTGTTGATATTATTGAATTTTTCAGTACATGATTTGCTCCAAAGGAATTTATCGCTGTGTAGAAGAATAATTTGGTGGTTAGAATTGCAGATTACCAAATGATTGTAGAACATTTGTATAAAATAGGAGCAAACAATATTCTAAGGAGATGTTTCATGGAGCATGAACTTTCTATCATCTTGGCAGAAGCACATGAATGAATAGCTGGAGGAAATTATGCACGAAAGGCTACTGCGCATAAGATACTACGTGCAGGATTATGGTGGTAAACAACTTATAATGATGAAAATTAGTATTGTTAGGATTATGATGTCTGTCATAGGGTAGGAAAGACATCCAAGAGGGATGAGATGCCACTAAGACCTCAAGTAACTCTTAACGTGTTTGAAAATGGGGAATTGACTTTGTAGGTCCAATTAATCCACGAGCTAGAAGATCAAGCACAAGGTATATTATGACAACAACAAAATACTTAACCAAATGGGATGAAGTAGAAATAATAAAAGATTGAAACACAAAGACTGCAACACAATTCTTGTTTGAACATGTAATTAAAATATTTGGATGCCCTAGGATTCTGATGAGTGATCAAGGAACTCATTTTATTAACAATACCATTCATGCAATGACTGAAGAATTTGATATACACCATCAAAAGAGTAGTCCATACCATCATCAAGCTAATGGACTAGTGGAAGAATTTAATAATATTGTAGAGAATGTCTTAAATAAGACTTGTAATGTGAACAGGGATGATTGAGATTTGAAGATACCAACAGTGTTATTGGATTATATAACTACATGTAAGAAACCCTATTCAGTCGGAGGGAGTGGTAAACATGGGTTCCATTCCTTCACCAACGATTAAACCAATTATCCCAACAATTGTGGAGGAACAAGAACAATAGGTTCCAACGACAGAAGAGATGGATGTCGATATGTGGGAAGAAACAGGAAACCCTAGCACATAGTAGAACCCCATGCAACAACTCAGGTTAGAATAACCACAATAGAATGAGCATGATGATGAAATAATAGAGTCATATGAGCCAAGAGAATAGGCTAAAGAAGTTCAAAACCTCATTATAGATCCAGTGAAATAGATATAGGAAGTATTGGTGGAAGATGTTACAGGACCAAAAGATTCAGACGTACAAGAGGAAGATGATAAACACCAAGAAGCAGGGCCATCGACAATGACATCAAAGACAGAGAAAAAAAAATAGTACAAATGTCATGATGCCAACATAAAGAAGCAACACTAACACTAATGTGCATACCCGAAGGAGTCACGATCCTTCCCGACATATTAAGATGTGTGGATAAATTGAGGTATTCATACCATGATGTTGCAGACAGGAACAAGTTCCCTGAGTTTGCGCCACAAGTATATATAGAGAGAAAAGGTACAACTTCATATAGGGTTTCAATTTTAGAGCCAAAGCAATGGATATCAGGGTTGTACAACACAAGTGTCATGAACCTATTGGAAATTCCACTTTTTGGGAGGGGAAAGGATGTAAATGGTTGTGTGAAACAACTATTGGCCTGGGTTCATGGAGGATTTCTATGGATGGAAATACCAATATCAATAGATGTATATTTAATTGTAGAGATTACAGGTTTTCCAACACATGGAGAAAAGCTAGAACAATATTTGTATGATAAGATAAAGGAGAAAGCTCTTGCAGAAGAGATGAATAACACATATAGCATTGACATAGGATGAAGGGGCTTGATAATTAATAGGATCCGTGAACCTATGATGATGTTGAAAACAAATATGATGGTTTATAAACTTCTAAGGAAATGTCGCAAGGAAGAAGCACCTGCATAAGTTATAGTAGCAGCTGCACATTGCGCGAAGGGGACTCTACTCAGCTCGACCCCATATTCACTAAACTTATTTTTGGATGACTTCAAGGATGAACAGGAACTTGGAATGGAATTCCACTATGCATGGTTGATTATATTTATAGATTTGGTAGGTTGGGGGGAACCCAAATTCAATGTATTTTACCCAAGGCCAGGAAAGTGTTGTGCAACTAAGTATATGAAATTATGGAACATTTCAGGTGTTAAAAAAAGGAAGGAAAAATCTAACATATTTTCTATGTACTATGACAAGATACAATGAAAGTTGTCTAAGACATGGAGGATACCACCATAAGTGGTGGAAGAGAATCAAAGAATAGAAAACTTTAAGACTTCCAGACACAATATGTGGATCCAGGAAAATAGGGATCACAAGAAGGAATGGTTACAACTAAGATATTGTGTGATAAAAGAAGAGGTATGATGAGCCATGAAATACTGGCCTAGAGAATGGAGAGTACCAATAGCTTCCAAAAAGGGATCAAAAGGAAAGAGGCAAGCATAAGCTAACACTTCACAAAAGTTAAATTGTCTAGTAGAAAATAAAAGAAAGACAACATAGTGCACCAAGGAAACAAGGGGGAGTGCAACAGTTATAAATACAAGGTAGAAGATCCCTATCCCCAAGACTTCAGTGCAAGAGAAGGACCATGCATAAGTAACAAATGGATGATTACATAAGAATAACAATGTTCCTACACAGGAGGAACTAGGAGGAGGAGATCTACTAGACATGGATGTCAAAGGTACATTAGTGTAGACATAGACACTGCCCATGAAGAGGATAGTATTACAATCAGGTGGAAAGTGAAAGAATATGAAGGCACATAAGAGCATTCCAGAAATAACATTGACATAGGATGATGCAGATATGGTTGCAGAGAGAGTATAGGATCACACAACAAAGGCATGGGATGATGCAGAGAAAGAAAGGGAAGAAATAGTTAATAAGTTGAAAGAGGTTAAGGAGGCATTGGAACATCTTCAAATTACTAGCGTGCAATAGGGATAATGGTAAAAACAACAAAAAACTGGGGAAAAGACAGTTCCAGCAGAGAAGACAATATGGATAATATCAATGGGAAGTGAATTTTTTTGCATAACTCAGGAGATGTTATAGGTGGATGAGGAGACATCGCAGAAGAAGTTGAAGGACATAGATCTCATGGACTCAACATTGCCCAAGGTTCCAATGCAGGCATTGTAGAAACTAAAAATTAATGTCGTGTAGGAGATACAGTCGAGTGAACACATAGATGTGACAAGTCTAGAACTGGACAATGAAGAAAATAGGACACTGAATTTGAAAATCAAACATGTGCAGTTCAAGAGAGATATAATAAAGTATAAAATTGTAAGAATGATGCAGAAAGTGGAGAAAGTGTTTAAAACAATTACTGATAGCACACAAGAAGGGAACATACCCATAGAGGGTAGTATTGAGAAGATAGTGTAGACAATGGAGAATTATAGAAGCCACCTCACAGAGTTGATGGAATTCCTACAACCAAGCATTCCACCAAAAGTTAGATCATAGAGGGAGAAGGTGGTGAGAGTCCATAAGGAGATTATTGTGTAGAGCATTCATGAAATCAAAGAGCTATATGATAGGAGTGTTAAATTATGGACTAATCTCTAGGAAGATGAGAAATTGTAGGAATTATAAATAAGAACGGGTAAATACTGCAGTGAAGGAACTCAAACAAAGGAGAAAATAAATGAATGTATCATATAGGATAAAGAGTGCATAGGAATTGAAGAAATTTCACACAAAGCTGAAGAGCGTACAGGATGAAAAGAAGTCAAGGTAGGATAAGTTGGAGCCATTGTAAGAAGGGGTAGAACAAATGTTGACTAATATTGATGCATCCAAGGGAAATATTGAAAAAATAATCTTGGAGGCTGAAGATTTGTTGAAGGAATCATAAGTGAGTGTTTGGGGCATGTTGGCATAGGCCATGTTGGGGAACAACGTAGAAATTGAGGAAGACAAGTAGAAAAGGGACCAGAAAAGGAGCACACATTGGATAATAAGGAAAATAAGCATGCATAAGCAGGATATTCAAAGTAAGGAAAGAAGGACATAGATCAACCATGCATAGGAAGGTAGAATGTGGACAAAACTAATCCACTTGGGGTTAGGGTTTTGGTCATTATTGTATTTGGTTTTAACCCATTTTTTAAGCATAAATATGTATTGTAATATTTGAGGAGATAATATAATGTCATGAGTTGAGTAGATGCGAGAGAATAACTTGAGTTTTGAGATTTGTTTTTGGGTGACAATTGTTGAACTATTTTTGGAGATGAGTCTATTTTTGAGTTGTAACTTAGGATAAGGTCGCAAGATGTGGATATTGGTACAACCTTTTCAGTCTCACCATTATCACTATTTTGTACCCATATATAATTCATGCAACAAAATGGCTTGATGAAGAATAATAAAAAAGCAGAGAATGCCAGATCTTTGTGGACGTATCCTAGGGGAGGTGAACCACGATAAAACATTGTGTCACTATGTGGAGTGTTTCTTTTATGTTTTGTAATGGTGTATGATGAATGAATGAATATCTTAATAGTAATATGAAGCACACACTAGAATAGTTATGATATTTGATGTTGAATGAATGTTAAATGAATGGAAATGGTTACAGAATGATAGATATTGATTAAATGATATGGTAGAATGATATATCTGATGAATTTTGAAGTAAAGAATCATTCCTAACACCCCCAAATAAAAATATCTTCCATGTTTGGAGACATCTAGGTCATACATCCAACCATAAATCCATCTCAGGTGAGACTTCATTGTGCACTACATGTGCAGTGTTTCCTTTTGGTCTTGAGAAGGGATAATGATTTGTAAGGTTTTGTTGGAGAACTAAAGTAGAACCCGAGTCATCCAAAACATATCCAAAAATTCCCTTCTAGCCTAAATGATCCATCTTCATCCTCTTCTCCATAGGCACATGGATGTAGATTGGACAACCAAAGAACCTCAAATTTCCTATCTCTAGCTTCACTCTTGAGGATTCCTCCTCCAGAGTCTTGTCTTCCAATATCCTATTAGGAATATTGTTTTTCACATATATTGTCATATTAAATGCCTATACCTAAATAAACATAGGAAATTTTTGTTAATGTACCATAGCTCTTGAAAAACCAATGATGGACCAATTATTTCTCTCTATAACCCCATTCTTCTGAGGATTGTATGAGACCATCAACTCCATCTTGATCCCTACCTCCTTGCAAAAATCCTTGAATTCATTGGAGGCATACTCTCCCCCATTATATGACCTCAATAAATTGATATTATTTCTTGTTTTTTTCTCCACTTGAGCCCTAAAATCCTAAAGCTCAGTGAATGCCTCATTATTGGTCTTGATAAAGAAGATCTGAGTTTTCCTAGAAAAGTCATCAATGAATGTCGCATAGTATGATGGTCCTTGCACTTATGCTAATTACATTGGCCCACTCACATATGAATGTATAAGATCGAATATCCTCTTGGAACTACTCTCGTTGCTTGAAAAAGAATCCTTGGAATTATTTCTAGGTGCACACCTTCAACACACTCCTTGTTGTTCAACACTGAACTATAGAAGACCTATAAAAATATTTGTTATAGTAAAAGAAAACTTGTAGTGGAGGTGCTCCAACCTCCTGTGCCATAACTCACATAAGTTATCACTTTCATGTACCAAATCCATAACATTTTTTTCCTGTAGCTTGTATAAAGTTCCCTCTCTAACTCTAATGACCATTGTTGTATCTAGGCTAGATTTCTCTAGATGTATGAGTACTTTCCCTCAATGAAAAGTAATGAAATAACTTTTATCCTCCATTGATGATACTAAGAGAAATTTCTTATTCATTCCTGGTACATAAAGCACATCATGGGAATCAAATGAAACTCCTAACTCAAGATGGAACAAGACTGATCCCTTTCCATTCACTACATACTCAGCTTCATCACCAAGCTCCACATGAATCCATGATTCCTTCTCCATCAGATTTTTGAATAAATATCATGATTCTTTCATATGACAAGATGCATGATGGTCAAAGTACCACACACTCTATGTATTTGTTCTAGTATAAAGGAAAGAAACCAATGATAAAGTATTCTCAAACTTCGTTGCAAAGTCATATAGTTGAATCTCTGTTGATGTTGCTTTCTACATATTTCCTCTTCCTTTATTCTTCTCTGGACACTGATATGCATAATTTCCATTCTTGTGACATGAGAAGCACTTGATTTTACTCAAATACTTCTTCTTCCCCATCTATGATGTTCTTCCATCACTGTTTCCCTTCTTGTTGGAAACCTTTCCTTTTCTCTTCCTTGTCTTACTGACAAGGGACAATTTATCATCACTACTTCCCTACTTGTTTCCTTTATAATCCTCCCAAGTATCTTCATGGATGAAATCATCCAATATAATTTGCTAATATGGGATTTTTTTCTGAGCATAGACGCCCTTGAAAAATGGTTTCCAAGACTTGGGAAAACCATTCAAATCCACATTAATGAGCTCTATGTCATATGATTTCTCCCCCATATAAGCAACATGATCATGTACCTAATAAATCCTCATTAAGTAGATGGTAACACTTTCATATCTAGGCATCTTCATAGATCTGATTTTATTTCTTAAGACCATCTCCATATTCACTCTAATGCTCTAAATTAATCCTACCAAGGAATCAAACATATATTTGGCCATATTCTTCTTGGATAAGTAAGGAATTATATTATCCTTCACTGAATCCAAGATTACTCACTATAATTTAATATCCTTCTTCTCGTTAGCTACCAAAGCTTCCTGATTTGTCGGTGGAACAACTACTTTGTCCACTATCTCCCAAAGGTCATATTCCTTCAAAGTCAAATTAACTCTTTATTTCTAAGGAAGGAAGTTCGATTATTGATCCAATCTATCTTGAACTCTAAAAAATGTTGTTTACATCCCTTAGAATTGATAAATGGTCCTAGAAATAACTTTTTGTTTAAATTACCCCTGTACTAACCTATCACCACTAAAACTTGCATATGCATGTGAATTTCCTTAAGAAAACATATGTATGTATGAGACTATTCTTACTGCAACCTATGTACAACTTAGTACAAATGAAAAATTAGGTTTTTCTTTAGTACATTTGTTTCCCCAAAATCCAACCCTTGATTTCTGACTATTGGTTATAGATATGATATATCTACTATTAGCTATTATGGATTGAAATATGTCTTCTTCTCAGAGTGATATCTATGATACAATGTTGAAATTCCTACTTCGACACCTAAGTATCTTATTATCTAGTGATTTCCTTACTTTAAATAAAATTAACATCTTGCAAAAAATAATAAACTTGTTGTAATAATCAAGTCAAATAAATATAGCGGAAGCAATACTAGAAACAAAAATATCATACATAATAAACAAATATATTTTTCCCATCAAATAATATTATCATTCAAATAAATTCAAATCTTACACGGGCTCCATTACTGGGAAAACAACCAACAAAGAAATATAGAAAATTTTAGACAACACTTGTAGACACTAGAAACTCCTAGTATGTTGTACGATCTTGAACTTTCATGTTTCCCTAGATGTTCAAAAATTTCCTTAAGAAAACTTGTGTATACACTCTTGTCTCCACTGAAACTAGTGTACACGTGCACAACGACTATATGGGAAAATCTGTACAGTGTGACCCAACTACTGCAACTCCAATATGTTGAAACCTAGTTGTGGTTTCCTCTGTTCTCTGCTCTCCCTGACCTATATTGATGTCTAGATGGAAGACCTTCTCCACCTATCCAATATCTCCTTGAATCACAATCCTTCATGATCCATCCCTCTGTTTCAAAAGGTGTTTCCTCCTTCACCCTTTCCATGGTTTTATAATCTTAATTTATGAGCTAACCCTAATATCCAAAGTGATTGATGGTTGAAATTACTTCTCATATCACTTGAGATCAATGGATAATATTTAATTCACTAATTGCAATTACTATAGAATTTCATTAAATAAAGCTCAACTAATTAATAAAAGGACCTTACATTAATTATTCCTTTAATTAAAGAAAGGTATCAAGGTAGAAGGATTTTGGGCGACTTCCACGAATCTAGACATTTAGACCTATATGGAAGTACATGTTATATGCTACAAACATCAACAAGGTTGATAAATATAATATGCACTAGGTCCACTATGTTTTTTATTGCTAAATAAGGACTACTATGGTAGTTAGTATTAAATAAATTTAAGGGGAATAATTAAAGAAGGTCCACTAGGTATTTAAGAGGTTGTTATGATTAGGGTTCTCTTTCTAGTTAGAAATATGCATGGATTTCTCCTTATTAACTATGTGGATTTTATTGTATTTGTAGATTGGATCATTGAGAGGTAACCCAACTTTAAGAGGCAAGTGAACATTAGGGTATTCCTTCCTTAAAACGATCATTGTAAGGTGTTTTTCTACCCTAAGGGTGTTTTATATTATTAAAGTGTAGAACATTTCTAATATGTTGTCTATGATTCAACTTATTGGATTAAGGATCATAAAAAATGGCATTAGATCTTTTTATTGGGACAAAAAAGGAGATTTTTTTATTTCTATTTTGCAAGTTTTCAAAGGGAAAAATTAGGTCCATGACATTCAGATCAAATTTTGTATCGTAATTAGTAGAATTTGAAGAATATATATATATATATATATATATATATATATGAGTTCCTTTTAGAAAAATACTTATTTTTAAAAAAATCATCTAAGTTGGAGTTTAGGAAGTGAAGATATTGTTGATTTAAAATAAACTATTATAGGGTTTTTTTGTGATGGATTCATGGAATGTAGAGCATATATATTTTGATATGATGCTCAGATTATCGCTAGACCAATTCCATTGGAAAGCTATTTTTTTCTTCTTTGATTTAGTATATTATATGATATATTTCCAATCAATATTGAGTGTTTTATAACCCTTACAAAGTTCCTCGCTTAATACCTTATCTCTCATACTCACAATGTCTTATGGTGTCTTACAATGATATATTATCTCCCCCCCATTAAGGAATATCCAATAATATATGCATCTTATATGACAAATGAAAATTATGTAGAAGAAGTCCCTCCTATAAGTTTTCTAAAAGAAGCTATGGATTATGAAGAGCATATCAAACAATGGTTATACAAAGTAGAAAAAATTCAACCCCTTGAAGGAGTTCGTGGAATGCACCTACAAATGGAGCATCAAATACAAAAAATACATAAAGCCTATAAATAAAACCACACGATGAAAATTTGCAGTGATCTTGATGATGAGTATACAAGTGACATATGTTATGGTTGGTATGATTTAGAGAAATTTTGTGAGGAATGGTATATGGATAGTTGTAATCTATAGGAAAAAAACTACTTCTAGCTTCTATTTGATGACTCTATGCTACCTTATGGAAATAAAAATTTTGTATAAATTCAAGAGACAATTATGACTACCAGTTTTAAAATTTCTTATTATCTAGTAGTAGTGCACCTTCCAGAACCACATTCAACCTTTTGCACTAATGTGGACAATTTTTTGGATATGTATATATGTGTGTGTGTGTGTGTGTGTGTGTGTGTGTGGATCCACATGATTATGTTAGGAATTTGGAGAACCATTGTTAGCTAGGTATTGATCTTGGTTATATTTAGTGGGGAAATAACATGCGATCTTAGACATGGGACAAAGGTTTTTAGACAAGCTCCTTTGTTATCAGATAAATCGGTAGGTGTGGACACTAACTGATCTCCCTAGATCCACCTAGATCTAGAAAAAAACACACCAGAACATGATGCTTTCCTTAAGTTTTAGATATTGAATTTAATAACTAAAGAGGGATAGGTGACATACCATTTAAACACAACTTCCTCTCGCCATCACCATCCTAGCTCCGTTCCAATGCTCATACAATGATGATCTTGCAAAAGAATGCAAACAACCAAAGTGATAGTAATAGCATAAACTCAATATAACCCTATGTATGTCATCAAGGAATCATACAATAAAACACAACAATATTTATAGGAAAGAATCATATCACTATACCATATTAAATGTGAAAGAGAGATTACAACCATGGCCTTGATGTCATAAGGTCCCTTCCAACTGTCCTTCGTTCCCCAAACACTTCTTGCTCCAAGAATTCTGAGACCATGGATCTGATAGCTACTCACAATCTATCTTGAAAAAGAAAATCTCAAAGCCACTCTAACCAAGGTAACAATCCCAAGCCAAAAACAACTAACTTTCTCCATGAGAGCTCCTCTCTTTTTATAAGTTGAAGAGGATAAGGTGAGGAGGTTAGGATGATACCACTAAATAATGAAAGTGAGTAAGATCCAAACCATTCAGATGCCACCTCACCATGGAAGTTTCTCCTTCTAGAAGATTCGAAAAAACGTTTGTTTTCCCACGTGTAAGGATTCTCTCACCTTGCTTATAGAGAAACCTGTGAACCTCTCACAACTGAGCTATGGTGCAACCTGTGAGAATCAGGCATTCTCGCTCCCTGCCTATATAGCAACCTGTGAACATCCTCTTTACCAGGGTATTTAGAAAGGAGAATGCAACTTCTTTTCTCAAGAAAAGTTCTTCTCTCTTCTTTCTTTAGGAATTCAGGCCACTGACCCCTCTAAAGGAAACAGATAGATTTACATCATTAATGGTCATAGGGATGATGAAAATAATGTGTAATAGAGATCCCCCCAAAGTATGAAGTTAGAACATAGTGATAGCTGAAATACTTTGTCGAGTCTGTGTAGGGAACAAGGAACAGTCAGTCGGAAACTTGCCAAAAAACAGGGAAATACAATACAGTAATATATCATCACTGAGGTAAGCATTCCCATACTCATAATACAAATGACTCAGAGCATAAATGCCGACATGTGAAGATCCATGTCAAGTAAGATAGGTCACGACCACCAAACATACAATGTGGATCCATGCCAATATGACTCAAATCTGATCATAGCCACCAAAAATACGTTGTGTATCTATGTGTTAAAGACTCAAATTTGAACATAGCCACTAGACATACAATGTAGATCTATGTAACAATCTGGTGAATATACTCCAACACAACCTGGATTTGTCAGAAAAGATCTAGGGTCTTCATCTCCACCACTCTATAGTACGAATCTAACCATGTGAATACATGTGTCGAAGTTGAACATGGTAGAAACCACTTGATTACTGGTCATTAGTGTATACTGTTAACAGGTGTGAGGGAAATAACCATTAATATCAATGACTCCCAAGGTACACTAGTACAATCCAACGAATGTGACTTAATGAGATGAAGTCAAACACTTGGAAGAATCTCCCGATTAGGGGTCAATAATAAAAACCCACTGTCGAAAGTGAGGAAACCTTCCAGTAAGGCATGCAAGTTCCAAGGTACCAATTAGTTTCTAAGTCTAATTCCTGGATAATGAGTTGAAGTCGACAGAAAAAGACTTGTCACAGGAGGGCCTTAATGTATCCCATATAAATGACATGAAACAAGTAATAGGATTTGATGTAGGTCAGAGTAACAAGTGATTCAGGACTGACTCAGGGATGGTCGATGCAACAGAAGGCTTAAAGACTATAGAAATGGCCAATGCAATAAAAGGCTTTTCAGTTTGAATTTCTCTTTGAACATATTTATGACACGACAACTATCTTGGAAATACTAACTCAACATACCAATTTGTAATCTTATAGGAGTATGATCAAGAGATGAGAGGATATTCCAACCTATACACAAGGTGAGTGAAAGGGTTTCATGTTCAAAAGTGACTCTTCCATGAAGTACAAGTTTAGGTACATTTCTTTCCCAAATTCCCCCCCACCATTTATGGCGAGTACCTCTTTATTTTTACGCAAGCTTGAGGAGGATAACATATGCTTGTCAATTTAAGTGCATCCTTAGGATGAGTCCCTCATAGTATGTTTAATGAACCATAAGAAGGAGTGGTTTGGTCTTGTATGGGCCTTTCGATGTGTAACATCCCACTCTGGCGCACTGAGAGCACTTATTATTTGAGGACACTTGCTTGCAAGTGATCTGGACCCTTTTTATGTTAGACCTTTTATATTTGAGTATGATGTGATTGACAGATGACTTGATGTGTTACTATTTGATGTAGACAGGTGCTATTGACTCAGTTTTATTGAGTGTGCAGGGTCTTGACCTTGAGGATGCAGAGGCATCGACAAAACCCCCTTGGACTCCGGACTGAGTCAGGGAGTGTGCTTTTGGGTTGATATGTTTATTGTGATGTTTCATTTGATTGATGATTTGATGTTGACATTTCTGACATGATTATTGGTGATGCAGGCTGACGATAGCTTGCCGACTTGACTCACATATGGAGTAAAGGGGCCACACACAATTGCAGAGAGGTTGAGGGAGAGGGGTGGACAGCAGCCCTGCCACCGCCTGCTAGCACTCCCGCCGTGGCTCGAACTGTAGGTTAATGATTACCTAGTTCAAGAGGACCCACGATGCCGTGAGGGCCGAATGCGACAGTCGCTCACGATGATTCTAAGGGACGCGCAATAAGGCGGGGGCCTTATTCCTTAGAGCCCTTAGTCTCCTACTAGTTCACCTTGCGGAGTATTGACTCCAGGGGTTATAGAGGTCTACCAATCAGTTCAGTCGACGAGTGGCACCCTTGGAGCACGTGGTGCATCCTGAAGGGCACATCGCACAATGAAATTCCAGAGGCGAGTGGCACCCTTGGAGCACGTGGTGCATCTTGAAGGGCACGTCGCACAATGAAATTCCAGAGGCGAGTGGCACCCTTGGCGCACGTGGTGCGACCTGAAGGGCACGTCGCGATAAAGGTGGTTGATGGAGTCAGCCTAATTAGCCCTAAGTCTTCAGCACCTGAATCAAACCTTAAGCATTACCCTAAACCAA
>ML784282.1:680222-706116 GCA_009831015.1 Picea engelmannii | reverse complement strand
AACCTAAGTCTACCCTACCCCACTCACACCTACCCCCTCACGTCACACTCCACTCAACCCCCTTACGTCACCCTCCACTCACCTTTACCACCCAAAACTCCTGCTCATATCCCATGCCTCACACCCCTCCATCACACTTACCATTTAAAATCAACACACAATAATTTTTCCGGACCCCCCCTCACCTTCCGAGCTTTAACGAGAGGGGGGGGGGGGTTGGGAATCCCAATTAAACTTCATACATTTCCATTTAATCATGCATCACATCAAAATAAATCCATGGCCAATAAAAATTCCTGACCCCCCTTCACCATCCGAAATTTAACGAGAGGGGGGGGGGGTCCGGAATTTTGTGTTTCACGAAAAAACCACTTTTGACTTTGTCTTGTCATTTTTTCCACATCCTCTTTCAGATCTATTTTTGGGCAAACAGAGACAGATTTTAAAAATCCGAGAGACTTTTTTTCTCAGCACTGGCTGAGGAACAAAAACCTCTCTCAGTTTTTGTAGCAGAGTTACGAGCAAGGAGACTCGAAGACATCTTCGAGGCCTACTTTTCCAGATTTTCAATTTTTTGTTTCAGTCCCGATCTTGCAGGAGCTGTTACGGCCAGCTGGGGACGAATTTGGTGAAACCGAAGGAGGTTTTTTCCAACACATGCCCATATACAATAACCGCTTTCATTTTTCGCCCCGGTGTCATCATTGAAGAGAAAAACACGTCTGTTCGGACCCCTTTTTTGCAGAAAACCGATCCGTCTTTCATGGCAGAAAACTCCAAATTTTGTGGGAGTGGTGGCTATTTTTGGCCGAGGCGGTTAACCCGAATTCCAAAACCTATTGAGATGATCTATCCTATTTATTGATATGATTTTAATGTAAAAGGGTTCGAACTGTGTAAAGATTTTGGCCCTTTTTGGCTGGATTGTGGGCCTTGTTACTTGAGGAGGTTTCTCTGTAATTTTGGAATGACAAATTAGTAATGGAGGAAATGATTTATAGGATTCTCATGTAACAATGTTGGTGGTGTGTCCCCTGTCTGTTTTTAGTTATCTTTCTGCTATCATTCAAGCATTTCCATTTCTTATTATTGAAAAACAGTTAATGGAGAAGAGTTTATGCATCCATCCTCTTTGTCCAAATTTTTCAATAATCTTTATGTTTTCTTCTAAAACTCAGTCTATGAATTATTAACTGCTCATTTGATCAGTTTTTCCTCCCCCATTGATTCTTCAAACCGACACCTTTTAAACTTGATTCGATCCAACAGTTGTTACTATCTTTCCCTGTGGAGACATTTACCTCTAGATTTGATTTGATCATTGTCTTATACACCGACCCCATAGCCCAATGGTGATCTGAGAAACTCGTCAACCACATCCTCATATAAATATTTTCAAAAACCCCAACCCCATACTTTCATAGCTAGCCTAATATCTATTAAAATAGAGCTATATCATACAGAGAGATCCCTCTCTGAGTCTTGGAGGGCTAGACCCAAGACTCGAAGTGGTTTTGATGTTGCCTCTGTAACTTCCTCACAACCTTGGGAAAATTACAGAGTGCTAACATAATGGCGACCATACTGGCGAACTCCCCAGAAGTGCACTTTAAAGCTCCAGATCTGATCACTGATGGTGGACAGTGACCAGACATGAGAAGGCTGAGATCTTTCACCTGGTGACTCCAATCAGCTCCAGACAGTGCCAAATCGAAGACTCCACTGGAGGAAGAACCTAAAGCATGGCCAAGCAGCCTAGAAAAACCAGGTACTCAAGACCAAATTGCGTTCAAGACATCTTTACTTTCATCTGCAATTACTTTCTCTCTAATCATGATCTTGGTCTAGAGTATATTGTTGAAATTCAGGATGACCATTTTCAACCTAAAGAGCCTCAAGACATCATATCCCCAATCGTAGATTATGTACATGCTCATACACCTGTGCACATCCTAGATGCATATGTAGAAACCCTAGTGAGACATAAGCCTCCTGCTTTATCTCCTACTCTTGCTAAATCTCTGGATGGTTGTAAGCCTCTTTATTCATCTCCTGTGCTTGCAAAAGTCCCAGACCGATACAAGCCTCTAGATTTTCCTCCCACTCTCCATGACCTCCCTGTCAATTACATCAATAATCTGCCCAGGTTTGATGGAGAGAATGCCAATATTACTACTGAAATGCATATCCAAAGTCTTGAGGATTTTCTTGACCTCTTTGAGGTAGAAGAAGATGATATCTGCATCAGAATTTTTGCCCTGTCTCTGGGAGGTAAAGTTAAAGATTGGTTTAAGAACCTTCTAGCCACAAGCATCAGAAATTTTCAGCAGTTCATGCAAGTTTTGTTGGATATGTGGGTGGTCATGGGAAATGTTGTCCTCCTCCTAGAAGAGTATGACCATTTGAAAAGAAAGCCAGGGGAGACAGTACAATAGCTCTCAACCAGATTCAATAAGGTGTATCATGCAATACCTACTGATATAAGGCCACCCCTAGGATCAGATCACTTGCATTACCTAGATGCCTTCGATCCTGAGATGACATTTCAGTTAAGAGAAAGAAACACTACAAGCCTTGAATAAATGCAGAGCATTGCAGTGGATGTGGAGACCAACTTGTTGATCAAGAGGTCAAAGTTAAAGGATAAAGAAATGGAGCAGATGAATTCATCAGAAGCTAAACTGGAGATTTTGGTCAGTGCCATGGAGGAGATGATGCAGAGGATCAATAGGAAAGATGAGCTCGCTGTCCAAAGACACCATGTTCCACTGATCTCAAAGAAAGAAAAGGTCATTGTTTCCAAATGTTTTGTTGCTCATCCTGGGTACCATGTTTTGAATAATGATTTGTTCATGTATTCAATTCACAGTACAGTCAAAGATGAAGCTCCATATCGACTTGTAGAGGAACAACCAACTGACATGATATGGATGTTCAATGGCATTTCATCCGGGGATGATTTACCCAAGTATGACCAGTATGATGATGATCACGAAGCTGAAATAGAGGTTGTCTGTTCAAAGAAACCAGTAGCATGTCATTGGCAGGAAGGGGATCATATACAGTTCATATGTGAAAATCATCTCGTGCACAACAGTCATGACAACGATGAGGAAGAGACAGAAAATCTTAAAGTAAGTGAAGACACTTTGCCTTTGTGTTTCTCATCTTTTGAATTTCTGAAAAGAAACTCTAGGTCAGTTGTAAATAATGAAGACAAAAGTTCCTATGATCAATCAATTGATGATGCCATTAAGGATATGGAGGCTATTCTAAACCCAAAATTGCATCCCTTGACCTACATTGATTTCCAATTTCTTGATGAAAGCTTAGAGCCTGAGGCAAATTATGAGTTAATCCAAAATAACTCGGTACCATTGTGCTTTAATTCATTTCGAATTTTGAAGAAGACTCTTGGACAAGTGTTGAAGGATAAATACATCAAAGGTTAGGAAATATCATTTAAATCAATGAAGCAGTCTTGTCAGTCTTTTCAGGATCCCATAGTTGATCGGTTGGATGGCCCGTGTGGTCAAAGTCTTCCTTCATCATCTAGATATGGGATAAAATGTTGTTATGATATTGACATGATCAGGCAGTCATATTCTTTGTTGTTTGCAATAGAGACATCATTTCACAAACCATCAGAGCATCCACAGTCGTATGAGGAAGTGTTGAAAGACACAAAATGCATAGGTGAAAAATCAAGTCTTGATGTTGAGTTGTTTGAAGTTGAAAATCAAAAGATGGGCCAGAACTATATTGATCCTGTAAATACATATATGGAGAAATTTTTTTATACAAGATATTTTTCCATTGCCAGCGTTCTCTCTATTGTTTGGGTTTATCAAAACTTATGTAAGGGAAAGCAGGTTGGAAATTACTCTCAAGCATGAGTAATAGACTTATTTATGAGTTTCATCACAGACAATGAAAGAACAAAGCCACTAAATCAACTGCTGGATTGGCTCCATTGGCATTTTTCCATTACCTATCTGAGCAATGATTGTAGTAGGGTAGATAGGAGAATGTGAATAAGCTCAACATCCTGAGCATCGGTTTTTTTAGCAGTGTTCATTTTATTTGGTTTCAGTTGCAATAAATAAACAGGTACAGATTACAGAATAAGACATTGGGATCATCCCAATGGATAAAGCATCGGTCTGCATGATTCACAAGTCTGTGGTTCTTGACACCTCCAGGAAGAAGCTTCCATCCCCAGGTGGAGCCTATGTTGGCGTCCTATAATTATAGGCAACTCAATTCTTCGATTGTTGATTTGGCGTTTCTCTTGTGATGATGAAGTATGGCTCGGTTGATCCCTTTTCCTCCCTCCATTCTTTTCGCTCGATCCCCCATCACCCTGCTACATCCTTCATACACGTTGTGCCCTCACTCCCTTGTCATGTGGCCCCATTGACTACTTTTCCCGCCACCCATCCATGAATAAACAAGACTTAGGATGAATAAAATAACCATAAAGGTAGTTAGATTAACTGATAATGTTGGTATAGGTTAAACTAGCTAATAAATAACTAGTTATTAATTAATTAATTAATAATTAAGTTAAAACCTAAGTTAGCAACTAAGTTAGTTTTTGAATTAAATAAAAATATTAAAAACAATTTAAAACAAACAAAAAATAAATAAAATTAAAAAACAAAAACATATAAAAATCAAACATAATATACCAAAACAATATAAAAACATATTAAATATTTAAACAAAAATAATAAAAAACAAATTAATAAAATATATCATAAAAAGCAATAAAACAAATTAACATAAAAACATTATAAAACATATATATATTAAAACATTAAAATATATAATAAAACAAATATAATAAATATAATAAAACATAAATTAAAAAATTAAAAAATTAAAAAACAAACAAACATGTCATAACATAAAATAATATTAAAAACAAAACAAAATTTAAAAAAAACAAAACTAACCTAAGTCTACCCTACCCCACTCACACCTACCCCCTCACGTCACACTCCACTCAACACTCCACTCAACCCCCTTACATCACCCTCCACTCACCTTTACCACCCAAAACTCCCGCTCATATCCCATGCCTCACGTTCCTACATCACACTTACCATTTAAAATCAACACACAATAATTTTTCCGGACCCCCCATCACCTTCTGAGCTTTAACGAGAGGGGGGGGNCATTTAATCATGCATCACCTCAGAATAAATCCACGGCCAATAAAAATTCCAGAGCCCCCCTCACGATCCGGAATTTAACGAGAGGGGTGGGGGTCTGGAATTTTGTGTTTCACGAAAAAACCACTTTTGCCTTTGTCTTGCCATTTTTGCTTGTTTTACCATGTCCTCTTTAATATCAATTTTTTAGCAAACAGAGACGGATTTTAAAAATACGAGAGAGGTTTTTTCTCAGAACGGGCTGAAGAACAAAAAACTCTCTCATTTTTTGTATCAGAGTTACGAGAAAGGAGAATTGAAGACATCTTCGAGGCCTACTTTTCCAGATTTTCAATTTTCCGTTTCGGTCCCGATCTTGCAGGAGATGTTACGGCCCGATGGGGACGAATTTGGTAAAAACGAAGGAGGTTTTTGTCCAACACATTCCCATATACAATAACCTCTTTCAGTGTTGTCCCAGGTGTCATCATTGAAGAGAAAAACACGTCTGTTTGGACCCCTTTTTCACAGAAAACCGGTCCATCTTTCATGGCAAAAAACTCCAAATTTTGTGGGAGTGGTGGCTATTTTTGGCCGAGGCGGTTAAACCAACTTTCAAAACTTATTGAGATGATCTATCCTATTTATTGATATGATTTTAATGTAAAAGGGTTCGACCTGTGTAAAGATTTTGGCCCTTTTTGGTTGGACTGTGGGCCTTGTTACTTGAGGAGGTTTCTCTGTAATTTTGGAATGACAAATCAGTAATGGAGGAAACGATTTACAGGATTCTCATGTAACAATGTTGGTGTTGTGTCCCCTGTCTATTTTTAGTTATCTTTCTGCCATCATTCAAGCATTTACATTTCTTATTATTGAAAAACAGTTAATGGAGAAGAATTTATGCGTCCATACTCTTTGTCCAAATTTTTCAATAATCTTTATGTTTTCTTCTAAAACTCAGTCTATGAATTCTTAACTTCTCATTTGCTCAGTTTTTCCTCCCCCATTGCTTCTTCAAATCGATACCTTTTAAACTTTATTCGATCCAAAAGTTGTTACTATCTTTCCCTGTGAAGACATTTACCTCTAGATTTGATTTGATCATTGTCTTATAAACTGACCCCATAGCCCAATGGTGATCTGAGAAACTTGTCAACCACATCCTCATCTAAATATTTTCAAAAAACCCAACCCCATACTTTCATAGATAGCCTAATATATATTAAAACAAAGCTATATCATACAGAGAGATCCCTCTCTGAGTCTTGGAGGGCTAGACCCAAGACTCGAAGTGGTTTTGATGTTGCCTCTATAACTGCCTCACAGCCTTGGGCAAATTATAGAGTGCTAACATAATGGAGACCATACTGGGGAATTCCCTAGAAGCACACTTTAAAGCTCCAGATCTGATCACTGATGGTGGACAGTGACCAGATACGAGAAGGCTGAGATCTTTCACCTGGCGACTCCAATCAGCTCCAGACAGTGCCGACTCGAAGACTCCACTAGAGGAAGAACCTAAAGCATGGCCAAGCAGCCTAGAAAAACCAGGTACTCAAGCTCAAATTTTGTTCAAGACATCTTTACTTTCATCTGCAATTACTTTCTCTCTAATCATGATCCTGGTCTAGAGTATATTGTTGAAATTCAGGATGACCATTTTCAACTTGAAGAGCCTCAAGAGATCATATCCCCAATCGTAGATTATGTACATGCTCATATGCCTGTGCACATCCCAGATGCATCTGTAGAAACCCTAGTGAGACATAAGCCTCCTGCTTTATCTCCTACTCTTGCTAAACCTCTGGATGGTTGTAAGCCTCTTTCTTCATCTCCTGTGCTTGCAAAATTCCCAGACCGATACAAGCCTCTAGATTGCCTCCCACTCTCCATGACCTCCCTGTCAATTACATCAATAATCTGCCCAGGTTTGATGGAGAGAATGCCAATATTACTACTGAAAGGCATATCCAAAGTCTTGAGGATTTTCTTGACCTCTTTGAGGTAGAAGAAGATGATGTCTGCATCAGAATGTTTACCATGTCTCTGAAAGGTAAAGTTAAAGATTGGTTTAAGAACCTTCCAGCCGCAGGCATCAGAAATTTTCAGCAGTTCATGCAAGTTTTCTTGGATAGGTGGGTGGTCATGGGAAATTTTTTCCTCCTCCTAAAAGAGTATGACCATTTGAAAAGAAAGCCAGGGGAGACAGTACAACAATTCTCAACTAGATTCAATAAGGTGTATCATGAAATACCTACTGATATAAGGCCACCCCCAGGATCAACTCACTTGCATTACCTTGATGCCTTCAATCCTGAGATGACATTTCAATTAAGAGAAAGAAACACTACAAGCCTTGAAGAAATGCAGAGCATTGCAGTGGATGTGGAGACCAACTTTTTGATCAAGAGGTCAAAGTTAAAGGATAAAGAAATGGAGCAGCTGAAGTCATCAGAAGCTAAACTGGATATTTTGGTTAGTGCCATGGAGGAGATGATGTAGAGGATCAATAGGAAAGATGAGCTCACTGTCCAAAGACACCATGTTCCACTAATCTCAGAGAAAGAAAAGGTCATTGTTTCCAAACGTTTTGCTGCTCATCCTGGGTACCATGTTTTGAATAATGATTCGTTCATGTATTCAATTCACAACACGGTCAAAGATGAAGCTCCATCTCAACTTGTAGAGGAACAACCAGCTGACATGATATGCATGTTCAATGGAATTTCATCCGGGGATGATTTACCCAAGTATGACCAGTATAATGATGATCACGAAGCTGAAATAGAGGTTGTACGTTCAAAGAAACCAGCAGCATGTCATTGGCAGGAAGGGGATCATTTACAGTTCAGATGTGACAATCATCTCATGCACAACAATCATGACAACGATGAGGAAGAGACATAAAATCTCAGAGTAAGTGAAGACACTTTGCCTTTGTGTTTCTCATCTTTTGAATTTTTGAAAAGAAACTCTAGGTCAGTTGTAAATAGTGAAGACAAAAATTCCTCTGATCAATCAATTGATGATGCCATTAAGGATATGGAGGTTTTTCTAAACCCAGAATCGCATCCCTTGACCTACATTGATTTCCAAATTCTTGATGAAAGCTTAGAGCTTGAGGCAAATTCTGAGTTAATCCAAAATAACTCTGTACCGTTGTGCTTTAATTCATTTCGAATTTTGAAGAAGACTCTTGGACAAGTGTTGAAGGATAAATACATCAAAGGTCAGGAAATATCATTTAAATAATTGCAGCAGTCTTGTCAGTATTTTCAGGATCCCATAGCTGATCAGTTGGATGGCCTGTGTGGTCAAAGTCTTCCTTCATCATCCAGATATGGGCAGTCAGCTTCTTTGTCATTTGCAGCGGAGACATCATTTCACAAACCATCAGAGCATCCACAGTCGTATGAGGAAGTGTTGAAAGACACAGAATGCACAGGTGAAAAATCAAGTCTTGATGCTTAGTTGTTTGAAGTTGAAAATCAAAAGATGGGCCAGAACTATATTGATCCTGTAAATACATATATGGAGAAATTTTTTAATACAGGATATTTTTCCATTGCCAGCGTTCTCTCTATTATTTGGGTTTATCAAAACTTATGTAAGGGAAAGAAGGTTGGAAATTACTCTCAATCACGAGTAATAGACTTATTTTTGAGTTTCATCACAGACAATGAAAGAACAGAGCCACTAAATCAACTGCTGGATTGGCTCCATTGGAATTTTTCCATTACCTAACTGAGCAATGATTGCAGTAGGGTAGGTAGAAGAATGTGAATAAGCTCAGCATACTGAGCATCGGTTTTTTTAGCAGTGTTCATTTTATTTGGTTTCAGTTGCAAGATCAAAACAGGTACAGATTGCAGAATAAGACTTTGGGATCAACCCAATGGATAAAGCACCGGTCTGCATGATTCACAGGTCTGTGGTTCTTGAAACCTCCAGGAAGAAGTTGCCATCCCCAGGTGGAGCCTATGTTGGCGTCCTATAATTATACGCAACTCGATTCTTCGATTGTTGATTTGGCGTTTCTCTCGTGATGATGAAGTATGGCTCGATTGATTCATTTTCCTCCCTCCATTATTTTCACTCGATCCCCCATCACCCTGCTGCATCCTTCATACACACTGCGCCCTCAGTCCCTTGTCCTGTGGCCCCATTCACTACTTTTCCCGCCACCCATCCATGAATAAACAATACTTAGGATGAACAGAATAACCATAAAGGTAGTTAGATTAATTGATAATGTTAGTATAGGTTAAACTAGCTAATAAAAAACTAGTTATTAATTAATTAATTAATAATTAAGTTAAAACCTAAGTTAGCATCTAAGTTAGTTTTTGGATTAAATAAAAATATTAAAAACAATTTAAAACAAACAAAAATAAATAAAATTAAAAAACAAAAACATATAAAAATCAAACATAAAATACCAAAACAATATAAAGACATATTAAATATTTAAACAAAAATAATAAAAAACAAATTAATAAAATATATCATAAAAAGCAATAAAACAAATTAAAATAAAAACATTATAAAACATATATATATATATTAAAACATTAAAATATATAATAAAACAAATATAATAAATATAATAAAACATAAATTAAAAAATTAAAAAATTAAAAAACAAACAAACATGTCATAACATAAAATAATATTAAAAACAAAACAAAATTTAAAAAAAAACAAAACTAACCTAAGTCTACCCTACCCCACTCACACCTACCCCCTCACGTCACACTCCACTCAACACTCCACTCAACCCCCTTACGTCACCCTCCGCTCACCTTTACCACCCAAAAATCCCACTCATATACCATGCCTCACGCCCCTCCATCACACTTACCATTTAAAATCAACGCACAATAATTTTTTTGGACCGCCCCTCACTTTCCGAGCTTTAACGATAGGCGGGGGTCCGGAATCCCAATTAAACTTCATACATTTCCATTTAATCATGCATCACCTCAAAATAAATCCATGGCCAATAAAAATTCCGGACCCCCCCCTCACCATCCAGAATTTAACGAGAGGGGGGGGGGTCTGGAATTTTGCGTTTCACGAAAAAACCACTTTTGCCTTTGTCTTGCCATTTTTGCCTGTTTTACCACGTCCTCTTTCAGATCGATTTTTGGGAAAAAGGAGATGGATTTTAAAAATCCGAGAGAGGTTTTTTCTCAAAACGGGCTGAAGAACAAAAACCTCTCTCAGTTTTTGTAGTGGAGTTACGAACAAGGAGAATCGAAGACATATTCAAGGCCTACATTTCTAGATTTTCAATTTTCCATTTCAGTCCCGATCTTGCAGGAGATGTTACGACCAGCTGGGGACGAATTTCGTGAAACCGAAGGATTTTTTTTTCCAACACATGCCCATATAAAATAAAATCTTTCATTTTTCACCCAGGTGTCATCATTGAAGAGAAAAACACGTCTGTTCGGACCCCTTTTTCGTAGAAAACCGATCCGTCTTTCATGGCAGAAAACTCCAAATTTTGTGGGAGTGGTGGCTATTTTTGGCCGAGGTGGTTAAACCGACTTCCAAAACTTATTGAGATGATATATCCTATTTATTGATATGATTTTAATGTAAAAGGGTTCGACCTGTGTAAATATTTTGACCCTTTTTGGCTGGACTATGGGCCTTGTGACTTGAGGAGGTTTCTCTGTAATTTTGGAATGACAAATCAGTAATGGAGGAAATGATTTACAGGATTCTCATGTAACAGTGTTGGTGGTGTGTCCCTTGTATTTTTTTAGTTATCTTTCTTCTATCATTCAAGCATTTCCATTTCTTATTATTGAAAAATAGTTAATGGAGAAGAATTTATGCGTCCATACTCTTTGTCCAAATTTTTCAATAATCTTTATGTTTTCTTCTAAAATTCAGTCTATGAATTCTTAACTGCTCATTTGCTCAGTTTTTCCTCCCCCATTGTTTCCTCAAATCGACACCTTTTAAACTTTATTCGATCCAAAAGTTGTTACTATCTTTCCCTATGGAGACATTTACCTCTAGATTTGATTTGATCATTGTCTTATAAACTGACCCCATAGCCCAATGGTGATCTGAGAAACTCGTCAACCACATCCTCATCTAAATATTTTCAAAAACCCCAACCCCATACTTTCATAGCTAGCCTAATATCTATTAAAACAGAGCTATATCATATAGAGAGATCCCTCTCTGAGTCTTGGAGGGCTAGACCCAAGACTCGAAGTGGTTTTGATGTTGCCTCTGTAACTGCCTCACAGCCTTGGGAAAATTACAGAGTACTAACATATATCACACAAAAAAAAGTAGACACAATAGCTTTCATGGCATAGACATAATATGGCCCAAGGAGTAAAGAGAAATACAAGGGGTATTGGACTACCATGATGTCAATAAAGACAATTTTCCCTCCCAAAGTTACAAGAAACTGAGGAAGGGTCCCTAAAGGTTCACTAGTTCTTTTGTTAAAAGATAACAGATTCTACCTAACCGACACAGGTTGAGGAAAACCCAAAGCTTACCAAGCAAAAGAGGAAAAAATACTAATGGATGCACCTTCATCTATCAGTGTCTGAGGAACATGTAGACAAAAAACCTGTACTGTAATCTAGAAAGGAATGTGAAAGGGAAGAAAAGGTCCAGTTAGCACACCCCAATCAAAATGGATGGCCTCATTACTTGGAGGGCGTTCCATGGGAGAAAGAGGAATAGCCCCCAACATGGTAGATTATGTATCAACGAGAAAAACATGGGAAGTATCGAGTTTACTCTCTAGCGGGAGAGTAGGATTGATAGATGGAGAGATCAAATGGACCACTTGGGTTTCATTCTCTAAGGGGAGAATGGGGTTGACGGGTGAAAAAGAATTGACCACTTGGGTGACATTCTCTAATGGGAGAGTGTAATTGACCGAGGATGGGATCTAATCGACCACTTTACTTTCACTCTTTGAGGAGAGAGTGGGATTGACCAAGGATGGTATCGGATCAAACACTTTGTCAAATGGTTCAACTAAGGACATGACCATATTGACGACTTGATCAACCGGATTGACCGACGGGGGAACCAGATTGATCATTCCATCAACTACAGGTGGGTTGAGAGAAAGCTTGCAATAAGTAGCTAGAAGTTGAGGCTATGAAATAGTCATGTCTTCCAATAATTTTGAGGCTTCTTCCATATTAGGGCAAATATTAGTTAGATGACTCCCTTTGCATAACATACACGAGAAATTGGCTCTACTTTTCTTCTTCCCAACTATATCGTGACTAGTCAACGGGAAGTCATCAACATGTTGTTCAGAGGCTAACGACATGGGTTGGAAAGGATGTGTATGTTAGAACATAGAATAATGTGTGCTAGTTTTACCATTGATGATACCCTCATCACCCAACCATAGGCCGAAGCCACCCTCTCAGAACCTTAACCTTGACTAAGAATTACTCTGGAAGAAAACCCTAGGCTAGATAGCCCAACAAGGTGTAGCACATCTTCCTCCAAGGATAGTGAACCAACAATAGCTAATTAGATAGTCTAAACCCTAGCCAGGAGATAGTCCAAGCCAATACTAAAAACTATCTATTGTTGTAGTTGCACCTGCAACCCTCTTCCACATGTGTGCACCAAACTGGGAACTGCAGTGCGCACTAACTGGGAACTACAATTCTGAGATATGTCAAAATGAGAACTGGCACCTTGTATTTATAGTGGTTATGTCACATTTGCTGGGGCTGACTTCTCCTTCTGGATATGTGTCTGTTCAGTATATTTATTATTTCTGGTCAACTTCTTCTCTTGGAGGCTAATAACCTAATATAAGTTATCTTCTTGAGTTGACAAGACTTCTAGGGTTATTAGACAACTCTTTAGTGTTTTCTCTTACTTTCCAGAGTCTTCTATTCTCGTCAGGTTCACACATGGAGGTAAATAACTCCCACAACTACCATAATATTAACACTCCCTCCTAGCTAGGGAGGTATTACAGGTAATGGTCTTGACCACAAAAAAATACCATTTACTCGGTAGCATCAATATAGTCGTCTTAGACTATTTCATGACTAGATCATGAGCATCACCATCACCATCAACTGCATCATCTCTGGAAACCATACTTCATACGAGTAATTAGACATGATGTTGGATAAGTCACTCACACCATAGAGTGATACAAGAGTCACTCTTATAATCTAGAGGAGTAAATGCTCTGAACCAATTTCCGTCTGGAAAATCTTTATTCATCATTCGTCTGTATGGTGATTATTTCCAATAAACTATTGATAGTCTTCAAGGTAGTTAGAACAAAAATAGAACACAATTGTGTCTATCCATAGTGGTACATAACTACAATCCAGTGGTTGACTACCACACAAAGTAACGCACAAGCACTTGATCAACAATGTATAGTCATGAAAAATGGAACATATACACCACACTAGTCTTCATCTATTGTCATACAGTCTTCATAACAAACATATGATAGAAACCTACATAGAAACAATGTTATGATATATACCGAATTATTTGGGCTAATATTTAACTCACATATGTGAGCTCTGAAAGAATATCTGCCTCATGAACATTGGAACATATCCACCACAGTAGTCTATATCTACTGTCTTCATAACAAACATCTGATAGAAACCTGCACATGAACAATGTTATGATATAAACTGAATCATCTAGGCCAATCTTTCACTCACGTCTGTGAGATATGAAAGAATATCTACCCTCAGAGTAGAACAATGAGATATTTGGATTATTCTTCTCAAACAAGGAAGAATAACTTTCCTGTCTTCTGAACATGGACCATTCCCCACCTTGGGCCATTCTTCCTACACTAATAAAAGTGCACCCTAGAGAGAATGTATAACCCTAAGGAATGTTGAGTCTGGACCATTCCCCACCCTAGACCATTCCTCCTACACTAATCAAAGTGCACCCTGGAGAGAATGTATAAACGCTAAGGAATGTCTGTCCCTGATTGCTGAGCCTGGACCATTCACCACCCTGGGCCATTCCTCCTACACTAAGAAAAGTGCACCCTGGAGAGAATGTATAAACCCTAAGGAATGACTATCCGGACCATTTCCTTTATTAACCACAAGAGGAAAAGACTGTCCTGCATCAACCTCCAAAACATACCATTCCTCATGTTAACCACAATGAGAAATCGTTGTCCGACAAGGTGGGCCAGTCTTCTTGAGTAACCCTCAAGAAGAGAGACTTCCCTAGACTACTCCCCATGTTAACCATAATGGGAAGTCATTGTCTATGATACATCAACAATCAGACTACTTCCCATGTTAAACACAATGGAAAGTGATTGTCCGTCATAAGTCTCAATCCACTTTTCGAACAGGAAAGCATTTGTCCAAAATGGACTATTTTTCAATATTAAAGAATGAATGTTTTCAATAATGTTTTCAGTGCTCCCTCCTAACTTGGAGAGTCATTTCTTCCTTTTTCAGTAAGAAGGAAGCTGTTTCCATGAGCTTTGGATTGAGTACGCAAGCTCTTTCATCTTGGATAGAAGCTTTACCAAGATGTCTTCTTATCTGCTCATCTATGGATATATGTATTGGAGAGATCATTTTCTCCTTTCTGGACTTCATCATGGATAATGTAATGTTTGATTTCAATTTTACTTTAGTCTGGAACACTGTGAAGGCTTCATGTAGATCTGAACAATAGAGTATATTATAGTTGGAAAACTGGAACATATCCATGTGGTACTTCTTCTGTCATCATGAGATTTGATCTACCGAGTAATCATCTTGATGTTATAGGGAATCTTCACCATGCTTCTGTTGTGCACTAGAGGTTCTTACACCAAGTTATCTTCTTCTATCTGCATACAAGGGTCTCTTTCTGGTATGCCTCAAAGTCTTGAGATTTCTCTTCATACACTCTTTATTCAATTTCTCTGGAGAACATTATTTGTATTCATATGATGTAGAACTCCAACTCATGGATGTTGCAGATGATATAATGACTCATTTAGAGATAAGTCTGGTTTACTGGAACAAGTAATCATCATAGTCTTCTCCCTCCATCTGGGAGAACCTCTGGTTCTAGATTTTGTAATTCTTTCATTCACAAGTCTTCCATACACTATTCTTCATCACGCCTTTTAGTTCTTCTTCTTGATTTCTTTTAGTGAGTTCATATTAGACTGGTAATCTTGTGATTCTTGATACAATGACTGGTTTTTTTGGTTTCTCTTACTTTCTTGGAATCCTCATGTTCTTCTTCATGTTTTTCTTTAGCTCTTGGGTCCATGGAGTTTCTTATAGATTCCATGCCCTACAGATTCCACTTCTTCCTTACATCATAGGATCATGGATCTGGATGGACAACCAGGAATAATTTAAGGCTTCTCTTCGAAGAAGTCTTCTTCTGCAATTGAACTAAACACGTACTTGTCTTTCATGACTGCTACCATGGATATATATATTTTATCATCTTCACTGGATCATAGGATTAGCTCCCTCCTAATCCTTGCTTCATGTATAAGTGCATATAATCAGATCCCTCTGTTTGACAGAGTCCATGCTTCCATCTGCATCCTTGTTGTCTTCTGCAATATATAACTGGCTCTCTTGTCTAACAGAGTCCATGTTTCCATATTTTTGTCTTCTACAAAACGGCATAAGTATTTTTCCAATTTCCTCTCGATTGCTGACTTCTTTCTGTCTTTGCTTCTTCTAAGTCTCTTCATTATTGATTCGGCTTAATAGCTTCCACATGATTTGTATTTCATCCTTTCATGTGTATTATCTAATGATATCCATTTTCATCTTGTTTGTTCTTCCATAGGTATAGTTCTTTCTTGGAACATATTATCTTCCAAGAGATATATATACAAGATATGTCCATAGACAATGCAAACAAGATAGTCATGGTTGCTTGACTTGGTCAAACCCTAGATTTGACCAGAAATTCAAACTTCACATCTTGGCTTCCTGAGAGTTTCAAAAGATGTGCTAGGATAGGGCACACTAATCTGTCCAGAGATTAGGTCAATCTCTTCACTTAAGGTGCTTATACAAGAGGTTTAGGGTTTTTGCAACTGCTCCTACTAGTAACCCTAGCAGTAGTGTCTTGGGAGCTGCTTCTGCTAGTAACCCTAGTGGTAGTTCCTAAACAAGCTCAATATCCTAGAGGCTATATTTCCTTCCAACGTTTAGCCTAAATGAAGGAGGTGTGGGTCCATAAACTGTTAGAATATAGAAGAATGTATGCTCGTTTTACCATTGACGATATCCTCGTCACCCAACCATAGGCCAAATCCACCCTCCGAGCACCTTAACCTTGACTGAGAATTACTCCGGAAGAAAACCCTAGGCTAGATAGCCAAACAAGGTGTAGTGAATCTTCCTCCAAGGATAGTGCACTAACAATAGCTGATCAGATAGTCCAAATCCTAGCCAAGAGATAGTCCAAGACAATACTGAAAACTAGTTGCTGCTGCAATTGCACCTGCAACCCTCCTCCACATGTGCACACCAAAATAGGAACTTCAGTGCGCACTAACTAGGAACTGCAATTCTAAGATATGTCAAGATGAGAACTAGTGCCTTGTATTTATAGTGGTTCTGCCAGATTTGTTGGGGCCGACTTCTCCTTCTAGATATGTGTTTGTTCAATATATTTATTATTTTTGTCTGACTTCTTCTCTTGGAGGGTAATAACCTAATATAAGTTATCTTCTTGAGCTGACAATACTTCTAGGGTTATTATCCAACTCATTAGGGTTTTCTATTTCTTTCTGGAGTCTTCTATTCTCGTCAGGTTCACACGTGGAGGTAAATACCTCCCATAGCTACCATAATATTAACAGTGTAGACCATTCTTCTATAACCTTGGATAGACCAAGGAATTCTTTAAGAAGATGGCTACCCTTACAAATCCTGCAAGGGTACTTGGGCTTACTGGTTGTTTGGGTGATCTTGACATCATCAACATTCCCAGCATGATTAACAATAACTGGTTGTTTTCCAACATGTTTAGCAGTGGTTGGAGGTTTTGACCCTTGTTTATTTCTCTTCTTCTTATTCTTTCGTTTCTTCTTCTTCTTATCCATCGGGTTATTAGCTTCAAAGCTCTCACTCAATGAAGAATATGAAATGGAAGAATACCTTGCAAGTAAACAAGGTGAAGAAGATCTTACTGGTGAAGACGGTGAAGGATCAACATGAGGTTGATGCTCTTGGGGGAAGTGCTTATGACTGAAGCACTTACTGCATTCAGGATTACTTGAGTGGAAAACAACCATACTGACAATCCAATCATGAGACCTAGAAGGCTCAAAGTAGCGATGTGAGGAGGACCAATGTTTCCATAAGAAGGAAAAATAAAAGGTTACCCTAGAGCAGGGGTTCCTTCATTGGCCATTTAAGGAACTATTGCCATATAAAACAAATACAACCTAGAGTCTGCTAGGAAAAACAAGCTTATCACAGATGAAAGCTATGCTATGAGAAGGAGAAAACATTTATCATTCCCATATGCACGATGTCCCAAAATCTATTAAACTCATCAATATCAAGATTCTCAAGCAATGAGAAAAAGGTATTGTACCCCGATGCATGAATTTAAGACCAAAAAATGACAAGAATCATGCAATTTTGCTACTTCAAATGCAAGGATGCCCCCAATCTAATTTAAAGAAAGAAATTAAATCTTTTTGTTTCAAAAATTTCACTAAAAGAAATAATGAACTTTGTAAAAACAAAGAAACCCAAACTAAAAGTTTTCTTTTAAAGAGAACTATTCATAAGACATTTGATCTTTCCCTAAACAATTCTAAAGAAAACACACGCTTTGTAATTGAAAGACACTCAAAGCAAGAGACTAATCCTTCAAAACCAAACAAAGTAAAGATGGCTAAAAGAAACTCAAAGAATGTCAAGTAGACTGTAAACAGATCAATATAGGATCCAAAAGTTCAATCCAACTGATCAAAGAAAAAATGGGCATCAAAAAGATAGGAAGACCTAATCCAAAACTTTTACAAATGAGTTTGCAGGCTGGTAGTGGGGTATAGTGCAAGAATTAGGGATTCTCACAGTCTAGATACAGGCAAGGTGCGAGAAGGTCACACTAAACTGAATAGTAGGGTGTGAACATCAATGATTCTCGTAGGCCATAGAGAGGTACAGTGTGAGAAGGTTTGTAATCAAGAAAAATTTGGAAAAAGGACAAAAATTTTGAGTGAAATTTTAGATACATAGAGTCTGAATGGATCTCCCATAGACTCAGAGACCATAATTCAAGAAATCAAAGAAAGGGAAACTAGACTAACTAGGAAACAATCTGTTCCCTAGTATGGTCGCCAATTTTGTTATCGGATAAATTGGTAGCTGCGGACACTAACTGATCTCCCTAGATCCACCTAGATATAGAACAAAACACACTAGAACATGACACTTTCCTTAAGTTTTAGATATTGAATTTACTAACTAAAGAGGGATAGGTGACATACCATTTAAATGCCACTTCCTCTCGCCATCGCCATCCTAGCTCTGTTCCAACGCTCATACAATGATGATCCTGCAAAATAAAGAAACCAACCAAAGTGATAGTAATAACATAAACTCAATATAAACCTATGCATGTGATCAAGAAATCATACAATAAAACACAACAAGATTTATAGAAAAGAATCATATTGTTGTATCATATTAAATGTGAAAGAGAGATTACAACCATGGCCTTGATGTCATAAGGTCCCTTCCAACTGTCCTTCGTTCCCCACACACTTCTGGCTCCAAGGATTATGAGACCATGGATCTGATAACTACTCACAATCTATCTTCACAAAGCAAATCTCAAAGCCACTCTAACCAATCTAACAATCCCAATCCAAAAACAACTAACTTTCTCTATGAGAGCTCCTCTCCTTTTTCAAGTTGAAGAGGATAAGGTGAGGAGGTTAGTATGATCCCACTAAATCATGAAAGCGAGTAAGATCCAAACCATTTAGATGCCACCTCACCATGGAAGTTTCTCCTTCTAGAAGATTTGAGAAAACGCTCATTTTTCCCACATGTAAGCATTCTCATGCCTTGCTTATAGAGCAACCTGTGAACCTCTCGCAACCCAGCTATGGTGCAGCCTGCGAGAATCAGGAATTCTCGCACCCTGCCTATATAGCAACCTATGAACATCCTCTTCAATAGGGTTTTTAAAAAGGAGAATGCAACTTCTTTTCTCAGGAAAAGTTCTTCTCTCTTCTTTCTTTAGGAACTCAAGCCACTGACCCCTCTGAAGGAAACATATAGATTTACATCATTAACCATCATAGGGATGACGCAAATAATGTGTAACATCCTTGGATTACTTTAGTATTGCATTTGCTACTTTCACGTGGGGCATTGGTTACATCAATATGGTAGTTAGAACTGATACATGGGACCCAATTTTATGGTGGAACTTGTACGAATCTGTTATCATGGTGGCTAGCACTTATTCATAGGACCCTAGTTTTTTTACGTACATTAACATTGTGTTCAACAATCATCCATGGGACTCTAGTTTATGGTTGTACTTCCTCACAATAATCTTTGAGGGAAACACTTTTCTGATGGTTTTCTAAGGGGGATGGAATGTTGATATCCTCCCTATGGGTGTAATTGAAGGATGACAGGCTCACAATAGACTAATAATAGTGGAGGTGAATCAATGCAAGGTGTATTAATTCCACTATGCTTGCTGTTGTTCTTGAGTCTATACTTAAGGCTTTAAAGTACAGTGTCAAGGCATCTGAAAGTATGATAAAGGTTGATAAAGGATTTGACTAACCTTTGGTATAGGAAACTAATGAGGATTTCTACATTCTCGCTGTCTAGCTTCCAACTGTTCCTGGGTAGTAATATCTCGTTCAATGGCTGCCCATGAACATTCCAATTCCTCCCGGGTGTTCGCAGTTTTAAGGATCGTGTCGAAGAGATTTAGAGCAATATGTATTTGATTAGATAATCCGGGTTGAATGTTAGGTTGAGTTGCTGTAGGGATGGTCATTGAGGAACAATTTCAGTATGGAAGTGATTTTTTTTTTTAAGAGAGAGTTTATTTGCTGTTTCAATTCAGACGAAATAAAGAGAAACTTTTGCATGAAAAAACGAAATAAGCATGCAAATCGAAGGCCCTTTTCTGTAGCTGTATTATTTTTGGTAAAAATAATGTGAGATGAGAGAACACATTTATCTATAGATAACGCGAAGTTCCTGATAGTGGAAAACTTGCGTAAACACAGACAAAGAAATTGACATAAACATAATTGACAAAATGTAAATAAACATAAAATTGTGTGAATGTAAATTGGTCTTACACCCGCTAATAGCTGGTGCATAGGAAAGTCAAGAAACAATTACATAAAATATGAAATCACTTCACTATAGTAGTGGTTGTACTAAATTATAGTGATGCACGTCAATTATGTAGAGCAAAATGAAAACAAACAATTAACACAACGAAACAAACTTGTAACACAATCGTGACAGGATTGGGAATCTTCAAATCTGCTTGTATTAACTTCCTTCATACAAAAAAATCTCTTCCAATTGATACCAAAAAGTCCAACCCTGGTCTCTTCTTTTTGTGATGTATTTATACAAAATTTGCCTCTCGGTTCAGAAGAGCAAAATCACTCCATCTGTCCAAGTGCCAGGTGTTTGTTTTTTCTTAGATTCAATGCATATAATACATTTGTACATAAAATGGAATACACGCTGTAAGGTTCTGCTTGACAGCTGGGGGGAGCGAAATCACTCCATCTCACCTATTCTATCTTCAAGAAGTGCCAGGTGCTTGTCCTCGCATGGATTCAGTGTACATGATACACCTGTCTACAAACTGGGTCACAAGCTATAAAGGCTCGGCTTGACAACTGGCTTCGGAAAAATAGCACTCTCGGGCTAACTGTGGAAGTTTAGCATCTATTTGTACATCGACGAGCTTAAGAGCGTCGAGTTGTGCACTAGGCTGAATCAAATGATTGTCGATCTGAGCCGGGTCTACCCTATCCATCCTAGAGATTTCTTCCGAATTCCTCTCATTCTTCTCTTTCATGTCGAGAGAAATTCGATATATATTCATCTGTCTCAGTGCCTCTGTGTCGCCTCCAATATCCATCCCCAAAAGCTCACCATTTATAGCATTGCAGGATTCTACTAATGAATTTGTCACTTTTTGAGCCTGCTCTTTGCTTGAAGTAATATCATGTTCCCAATTTTTTAACAAGATATTACCCCTAGTTTGTTCGACAATGGTGAGCCCGGGAGGCCCTGAAAACCTGTGGTTTGTAGCGATCACCACTTCTTGGAAAGCGACCCGAGCAGCTTCTGCATTTCTTTCTTGGTTAATCAGATTCTCAGATATCTGATGTATTAACAAGCAGTCTTCTCGAACCTCTCCTACTTTGCTTAGCAGGCTCTGTTGAGTAGAGGAGATCCTGCTTCGAATATCGGTTGCTCGGGATTTAACGATCTCGATGTCAATTGCCTTGCTTTCTGCGACCTCCAACTGAGCCTGCAGCTGTGTGATCATATCCCTCTGCTGGCTTGATTCTACCTGACTATCTCGGATCGTAGAATTTGCTTGTTCCAGCTTGGTCTTGAGGACTTCAATTTCTTTCTTATCGGCCAATCGGGCCAACTCTATTTATTCGCTCGCTTGACTCTTAGTGCTTTCTGCTGCCGAAGCCACTCTAGCCTCAAGAGTCTTGATCAGGCGGTTCTTTGCTTTGAGCTTCTTTTTTAACATTTCGATCGAGAATTGATTTGCCGTCACATACGCTCCTAGCATTCCTGCAATTTCCGTGGCAAATTCATCTTTCCTTTTATTCATCCCATCGGTCATCAAATTGAATTTTTTAACAGTGGACCCTCCCTCTTGATAAAATTCTCGCTTCACCACAAATTTCCTCTTTTTTTCAAAGAAGAATTCATTAGGAGGGAGTTCCTCTGCCCTTATAGGTCTCAGTTCTTCACCAAATATCCATCCCTCTCTAACGCCTCCCTGTGCCGATTGCAAGGGTGTGACAGAGGAGATGGGTTGCCCGATCTGCTTCGCAGCCTTCTCTAGTGTGCTGAGTGGATCTTGCTCTTTCGGGTGGTCAGGGGTCTTCGTCCCTGCCTCCGGATTCTGAGTTTCTGGTGGGCCTGTGTCTTTTATTTCCTCCTCCGGACTATGCTCCTTGGGAGGTCCAGTAGTCTCTTCTCCTGTTTCGGGATTCCCCTCCCGCTCAGGACTCTTCTCCTTTTCTGGATTCTTCTCCTGCTTAGGACTCTTCTCCCTTTCGGGATTTTTCTCCGTTTCAGGATCCTTCTCCTGCTCAGGATTCTTCTCTTGCTCCTCTTCCTGACGTTTTTTGGGGTTAGAGGTTTTCCCCTCAGAACTTTAGGCCTCTTTTTCTTTATCCTTGGAAAGTCCTAGACCTCCTAGCACCACGGGGAGACATCATTTCCTATGCTCCTGAAATTTTAAAACTGAGGCCCTGTCTTCGGGTGCTAGGGATTTCATTTGAAATTACACCTCCGAATAGGACCTCGCCCCTCAGAAAACATCGTCCGAGGGCGAACATTCATGCTCAAACCTCTTTAATCCACAATTTTCCAAATGAGTGCTTACAATTCCCTGAGGATCATGCTTCTTGTACTCGATAGAAACTAAGCTCAAGTTTTCTATGGCTGCAGCTTCAGCCTTAGCATGTCCAAAATCTAATAAGGAATAGGAATTTAACCGAATAGGGAGAAATGACCATACCTTCTTTGATGACGCTTTGAGCTATTTGCTCACTCCGCCGATTACTGTTTGTCGAGCAATCTCGCAACAAGCTAGCTTGTTGGGGATGAATAGTGGTAGCGCCAGAGGAGGAACAACAGCTCCAAATACTCTCAAATAGGAGAATTCCTCTTCCATGTACCAGTCCGAGATACGGCTCAGATTCTCAGCAATACTA
This sequence comes from Picea engelmannii, assembly GCA_009831015.1. Classification (NCBI taxonomy): domain Eukaryota; kingdom Viridiplantae; phylum Streptophyta; class Pinopsida; order Pinales; family Pinaceae; genus Picea; species Picea engelmannii. The sequence goes on along the minus strand of ML784282.1, from coordinate 682,986 downwards.
TCTGAGATGCGGGGTGGCAAAAGACCAAAAATGTTGATGTGCAGGGGCACCATCACCCAGTTAAAAATCTCATAAATAAACTTGTTCGCATTATTTTCCCACAGCTTATCGTGGTACTCATGAACAATCGTCTCCTGGGTTGGACTCCAAGCCCAATTCATCAAAGGAAAAGGTGTCATGGAGCATATCGCATCCATGATAAACGCAGACATGAAGAATCCAGATGGTTTCCCAACTGCCTTCTGCTCTCGGTACTCGGTGACCCTGTTGAACACACTATTGGAGAGAATTTTTTCCCAATTGAATGAGGAACCTTCTGCTACCCGAAAGATGAGAGGTACCCACTGGACGTAAAAATGTGCAGTATCCTCCCATCCGAGAAGCCGACAAGCCATCATCGCCACATACATATAGTTTGGCTCCAACGAAGAAATTGAATACACACCCTTGTCTTTGACTCTGAATGTCGCGGAACGCGACACCCAATCTTTTATCAAGCCTGGCATGGTTTTTTCAAATTCTTCGCACTCCTTCTTTTTGAAGTCTGCCAGGAATTCTTTGCCATATGTGTATTCAGAGGTTGTTGGGAGCTTATACATAGACTGGATATGCTCGGGCCTAAAAGTCCCAATCATGGCCTGTTGGTCATTTACGATAGTTCTGGAAGGCAGGTCGATGTGATCCAATGCCCATCGGATCATGTCGTAGTATGGGAGCAACCGAGGTCTGGTTGCAACCAGGTGCATTCTCGACTGAACAATTATCTTGTACTTAGTGTTCAGGTCGTCCTTCACAATATCATAGTTATAGTCATCAGAGTCTGAATAGTTTACCAACTTGGATTGTAGGATATCTGAAATAGACGACCAGGTGGATACTGAGCCGCTCGTTCGAGGCGAAGTATCTGAGACGTTGTCCGGACCCTGTGCTGCAACTTCGACATTTGCTTTCACTGCTCTTCTTGGCGCCATAGCTGAAGCTTGCTTTTTTTCTCTTCTGCAGTAGACCTGTGTATACATGCGGAAATGAGTTTCCTCGGAGAAAAGTGAGTTTTATGTGCTTAAGAGAAATGGTTTTAGAGTAGAACGAAACTTTCGTATATATTTGAAAATCCTGTATCTTTGAAATAAGCCTGTCAAATCGCAAATAAAACCAAATTTATTGTATAAATCCGATCTGATTTATTCGTGGATTTACCCGAATTCTTCATTAATGTCATCAATGCTCGACGACTTGATAGGAAATTGAGTTATGGAGAGTAAGCAAGTACCTCGTGAAATGTGCCAACCTTGAAGTGCGTGACGTATCTTATTTAAAATTAAAAAAAAAAACGAAAAAAAAAAACAAATCTTATGGACTTAAATCATTTCCTTGCTTTTCACCGCATGGTGAATTTCCCTTTAACATTCTAACTTTATAACTCGCGAGACTGCGAGTGCCGATTTAGCTTATTTAACAATAACCGTGATTTGACGCATCCTTAATTATATAATTAACTTAATCGCTATATCGCGACTCGGGAATTCGAGGACAGATTTTTGGGAAAATGATATGTTGAGTCGCGATATCGCGATGTAGTGATAACTAAGGTTTGAATTAAGAGAAGGAAATCTTAGATTAGGCGACTAATTGATCCTGTCATAATCATGTCGCAACTTCGTGAATTGGGGTTTTGGACATTTTATCTTTATGAAAGAAAGGGCCGAGTGGCGATGTGCCGAGAACTAAAACTAACCATGACTAGTTTTTTACCCTTGATTCTTGACCAAGGTTATCGAAAAAGTTATCAGGCTCTCGACTCTCGGGGTTGTGAAAACAAAAAATTTAGGGTCGACGACTGTCGAGTCGCGGAAACCCAATGATGTGTAAACATAGTTAAAGGTTTTACACCAGTTAATTCTTTGGACGAAAATTAGACCCGAGTTTGCATTTTCGTGATTCAGGACTTGTGAATTCAAGAAATAAAGTGTCCGACTTGCGAGGCCCTGAAATAAAACAAAAAAGCAAATGTACTTACGCAAAATGAATCTTTTTTGAAAGTGAAAAAGCATTGCCATTAAGGCGACAAGATTTTCAGAGCTTCATAATTTCGAAAGGAAAAGAAAAACAACTTTAGATCTCAAGCATGAAAAGTTGAAAAATGTGTGAGGTGAAAAACAAGGGTGGCTCCATCATAGGCTCCAACTAGGGATCCCGCTTCCCTGTGAGGCGGGAAGAACAGTAGACCAGGTGCCAAAATTGGGTAAATGGAGTCATAGGCTAAAATCAACAGAAAAATAAAAAAAGATAGAAGGGGAGAGAAATTTCGCTTGGAAACCCAGAAATTTTCTCGAAATCAGATAATCTTTCTAAACACTGCTGAAGTCACTTTCACAATTTTCCCTTTCTTGCTACTAAGTTTGGGGAATGCTTTAAGATAATTGTAACGCTCTTAGGATATTCAACAGGTCTTGTGATTGTTAGCTTGCATCAGAAGAATGATATTATATAATCTAAAATAAAGTAGTCCCATCGGAATTCGGGGAAATGATCAGGTTTTCAGAAAGTATTGATTACCAGAGTAGATTTGAGGTTTATGTATAACAACCTTATAGATCTCCCAGACATTGCTTCACTACCAGCGAGCCTATTCAGTACCCCGGTGAAGTTGTCTGACCCTTTTCTACTGAATTTCTTTTCACCACTTCGGAAAATATTTATGCGTTTAAACGCTAAGACGAGGGCAATCATTTCTGAATTTCCTTTCATCGTCTTAATAGACTAG
>ML784282.1:669997-680172 GCA_009831015.1 Picea engelmannii | reverse complement strand
GGGGCAATCATTTCTGAATTTCCTTTCACCACCTGTCTTAGTATTTACTTTTAAAACATGAAGATGGGAGCAATCAGTTTATATCAGGGCTGAGATATGTAAAATATTTTTTATCAGAGGTCTGTCAACTTATTTTGATTACTCGGCAGCAACCTTCCTTTGACCCTCACAAGACCTTTAGTTCTTAGGGAGACAAGGGAGAAAGAATAAAACTTTAAGGGACATCTTGTTCAAGCAAGCTTTGATTTTTTCGACCCTGTTGAAAAACTTAGGAAAGTTAGGATCACTATGAACGTTCCTTAACTTAGCAGAAGATCAAGTAGTTGTGAGGACCAGCTTTCTTGTTAAGATCTTGTTTCGAAATCCCTGAGGTTTAAAAACGAAAAACTTTGCTCCTTTGCAAAAACTCAGGAAGATAGTGACTTGCTAAAGTTAGGCTCTAAATATAGACAGAAAACAAGGTAGCAATCCAATGGCTTAGTATACAAAAGGTGATAATAGTTCAGGACTGGTTTTCAGATATACTTTGGAACAAAATTTATGACTGACTGTTTTTGGATTTTAATATATTCGCTCAAATTATTTGGTTTGAAGATTATGAAGTCAAAAATAATCCCATTATCTTCTTTTTATATTTCAATTTGAACAATATTACCTTAGATCGCTAAAACAACCTTTCATGACCAGAGTATTGAAAAAACTTACCTCTGTCTTTTCTTTTCAATTTGTTTGTGGGCCATGAATTATCTTATGTATCACCTGTTTTATGCCGTCCTATTTCCCACACTGATCTGCATCTTATTTCTTCATCTAGTTTCATCTGCAGCTGGAATCTTGCAAAAACAAATACGAATTTGATTTAAAATGCATTAAGAATTTAGGAAGGAAAACCAAAAATTGAAAATAAATGCTTGAGGAAAAACATAAATATGTACAAAAACTCATAATAAAATTTATTTATTTACAATTATCTATATACACAATTTCTTATTTTTCATTTTATTTTATTTCCTTTTTCGTCCAACGACTGTCAAGTCATGTAGTGCTTTAGATATCGTCCGTTGACAAGGGCGCTGAGAATTTCTCCATCAATATTTTCCAGAAGAAAGGAATTCTTTCCTTCTAGAGCTGAAATCCTGAATGGTCCATACCAAAGGTGATCAAATTTACTATGCTTAGCAACTTCTTCTCTCCTCGCATCCCATCTTAATACTAAATCACCTGGTAGGAAATCTCTGTTTTTTGCCTTGATGTTGAACAATGCTTTCATATCATCCTGGTATTTCTGCATTTTCTCATCAACCTCGACTCTGAGCTGTTGAACCTCAATCACTTGGTTAATTCTTCTGGTTACATGATTGGGTTCTTCGTTTTGATCTTGCCATAATTTCATCACTGGTAATGCTAAATTTATAGGCAGAACCGCCTCAGTCCCATATACCATCTGAAATGGTGAAATGTCGATAGACCTTTTAGTGCTGATGCGGTTTGTCCACAATGCGTGCTTCAAATGTACATGCTAGGACCTCTTGTTTTCGTTCAGTACCTTTTTTATCATGTTTACCAGGCTCTTATTAGATGATTCAGCTAGCCCATTTCCCTGAGGGTAATAAGCAGTGGAATGGCCGAGAACGATACTGTATTTCTGGCAGAAGTTGATCATAGCCATGGACTTGAAAGCCTGGGTGTTGTCGGTAACAATCTTTCGGGGACACCCGAATCTTGACAAGATGTTATCTTCCAAGAAGTCAATCACCACCGAGTCTGTTGCCCTTTTGGTCGGAATTGCTTCTACCCACTTTGTAAAGTAATCTATGGCCGTTAAGATCCACTTATGCTGAGCACTGGAATGGGGATTAATTTCTCCTATGAAGTCTAATCCCCATTGTTGAAACGGGGCTTCAGTTTTGACTGGAACTAGTGGTAATGAAGGGAGTTTTTGCTTACCAGCGAATATTTGACACGAGTAACAGGCACGTACTTTAGCATTAACATCTAAAAATAGTTTCGGCCAATAGTATCCGACCCTCATGATCTTGTAGGCTGTGGCTCTCCATGCATGGTGTCCCCTGCATATTCCTTCATGAAATTCTTCTATAACCCGTGGAGTTTCCGACTCAACCAGACAGACCAATAAAAACCCCAGTGGATCCTTCCAGTATAGTTGATTTTTGGAGATGCAATATTTTACAGCATGGAGTTTTAAAGTTCTGTATTTGGTTGGTGTTAGTCCATCTTGACATTTCAGGTTTAACAAGTAGAAGAATATATCTTTATACTAGCCTGACAATATGAATTTTTCTTCAACCTTGCTTGGATATGTCTGGTCATCCGGCTCTTGCAAACGTGTGTCTCCATCTTCCCCTTGTAGGCAATTGATGTCAAGAGCTCTAAGGTTTGACTCAGCCAAGAGTTTGGCCAGACCCTTTCCCTTTACCAATTTAGTTGGCTTGATTTCCAGATCAAATTCTTGTATTTTAGTGAGCCAACGCCCTCATTTTCCATCACTATCGGGCTGTACCAATATATCCTTCACAACACTGGTTGGTACGTACGTGATAATTTTTGAATGCAGGACGTAAGTTCTGAATGCTTTTAGCGCTTTCACCATCGCGTATGCCTGTTTTTCTATTATATCATATTTTAGTTCGGCGTCTCTAAGGCTCTTGCTAAAAAATGCAATTGGGCGTTCAAAGCCTTCATCATCTTTTTGCAGCAATACCGCGGCGATGGTATGTTCAGAAGCGAATGAGAAGATGAGGAAATCTCTTAAATAATCTGGGCTTGTTAAGACCGGTGCCTCGCTGATGACTTTTTTAATACGCTCAAACGACGCCTTAGCTTCGGTCGTCCAATTTACTCTGCTATCTTTCTTCAGCATTCCTGTGATCAATTTGACAATCTCAACAAAATTTGGTATAAACCTTCGTAAAAAATTTATTGTTCCTAAGAAAGATTGAATTTCTTTAACGTTTCTAGGAATACTGATAGTTTGTATCGCTTCAACCCTCTTAGGATCAATCTTGATTCCATATTTAAATACAATGTGTCCCAGAAGCTTACCTTCCTGCATAGCGAAATGTGATTTCTTAGGATTCAAATATAGACCGTACCTTCGGCATTTTTTGAAAGTTTGTTTTAAATGGATCAAATGTTCTTCATCGGTTTTAGAAAAAACTGTCAAATCGTCAAGGTAGATTACTACGAACTTATCTCTTTCTCCGAAGAAAGAGATATCCATGGTGCGCTGGAAGGTAGCCCCAACATTCATTAAACCAAAAGGCATTTTATCATACATGAATGTACCCCATGGTGTGGTGAAAGCGGTTTTTTCTCTGTCTTTCTCATTCATGGCGATTTGGTTGTACCCAGAAAACCCATCTATCATAGACATCCGATTTGCTCCAAATACCCTTTCCAGGACGTGATCCATTTTAGGAAGTGGATACTTATCTTTAAGAGAGGACCTGTTCAGGTGCCAAAAATATACACACAGTCTGATTTCTCCGTTCTTTTTTCTGAACCAAATTTGCTACCCAGTCTGAGTATCTTAACGGTACAATTATTTTCGCATCTAAGAGCTTCTTAACTTTCTTTTCAATAATAGGCAACAAAATGGGGTTAAATTGCCTGAGCTTCTGCCTAAAAGGCTTGACTCTGGGCTTCAGAGGTATCTTGTGCTCAATTATAGAAGTATCATATGTTCGAAGCTCGTCATAGGACCAGGCGAAAACATCTCTATACTATCTGAGTAAGTCTCTATACTGATCTTTTACCTTAGGAGGGAGAAATTTAGATATCTTTACTATCCTGGAATCTTTTTCAGTTCCTATGTTGCAATCCTCCACTTCTTCTGGTTGGGGCTGCAAAGTGGATTTGACAGGTATGTCGTTCTGATCGAAGAGTCTTTCCAAAGGAATTAAGCCTTTCGGGATTTGGTTATTTTTGAGGACCAACATGCGATGATCCACTATTTTTTCTCGGAAGGTTTCGGGATCTTCGTCTTCTTGCATAACCCACGTCAGGTCGTTTTGGTTTTCCTGATCTAGATGGGTTTTAGAGAACTCACCTATTGCTATAAGAAATTTCTGACATTGTTCGTCATCTTCAAACACCTGCCAGTGTCGGACATTGTCTGGTATAGAGGGTTTGTATCTGATCTCAATATGATATCTCAGTTTAACATTCGTGGGAGGGGAAAAGGTCGAGGTTTCCTTAGCCAATGCATCAACATGTAGATTCTCTATGCGAGGAATAAAATGGACTTTTATAGATGAGAAAAAATTCTCCATTAAATCCCAGGCGCAATTTCTGTATGTTCTCAATCTGGGATGTTTGGCTAGGTATTGTCAGTTTACTTGTTTTATTATCAATTCGGCGTCACCGTAAACCTCTAAGTTATTTATGTTTAACTTCTTGGCAGCCTCTAAACCTAAGATTAATGCTTCATACTCGCATACGTTGTTGGTGTAATCTATGTCCCACTGCAAGCGATATGAGAAAGGAACAGTAAACTTACCTTCAGGTGCAATTAAAATTATGCCAGCACTAGCTCCTTCAGAAGACGAAGCGCCGTCGAAGTACATCTTCCAGAGACCACTTTTGCATATTTCTTCAGCCAAGGGGCTAATATCTTCTTGCTTCACATCAAGTTCTTCTGGAAATCCATCTAAACCATCCTCAAAAGACAATATGCAATTCCCCAGATCTTGGTCTGTGACGTAAATGGGAAAGTTGTTTGGATTCTGAGGATCACTGACAGTGTACGCCAATCTTGTTTCTCGGTACAAATGGGTAAACTGACCACCGAAAATTGGGATTGTGGCATATGGCATGTCCAATTGTAGAGAACCCCCCAACTTGGCTCCCCATGATCTGGATAATAACATACCATATTTGGGGGGAATATCTGCAATAACCACATCCATCAGGATACTCTTGACCGGGACCTGAGCCAGGGTAACTACCAAATATTTTATCATTCCCATACATTTAACCTTTCTTGAATCAAACAAGTATAGGTCTCCATAGGGTCTAGTGATCTGGAGTCTTAGCCTCTCCATTATAGTTTTGGGCATAACATTATGTGAAGCCCCAGAGTCTAACATGCAGTTATACAGTAACTAGTCATGTATATTTAGGGTGATATAGAAAGGAGCGATGTTGTCTTTGAATCCCTCAAAATGAGGACCAAAGGTGATGTTGGGTCTGTCATCTTCTAGGTTGATAACGTCGGAATGACTTTCTGGCTCATAAATGCCCATCACTTTGGCAATTTGCTTCCGATAAGTGGGGTTTTTTGCTAGTTCTACCAAAGGAATCAGTATCTTAATTTTATTTAATTCATTTTCAAAATTATAAGATGTATTGGCCTTGTCCGTTTCTTTGGTTAAGACTTCCGAGATTTTTTCTTCCGACTTGTTTGTCTGGATCACTTTATCACTTGTGACCTTAGTCGCAGATGTAACTTTATCTATCGACCATGTTTCCTTTGTTTGGATTTCAGATTTTTTCACCTCAGACTCTTGAGTCTTTGTTATCTTGACTTTATTGCTGGGTAACAATGTCTCTTTCAAAGGAGGTTCATGAGATTGATCCCTTGGCAAGATTTTCTTAGGTTGGTCAGTTGAGGTGGACTTATTTTTTGATCTTAGATTGTATCTGGGTTGAAAATCAGCCGCAATCATTTCTGTTTCTGGTTGAGATACGCAGAGGTTAGTATGATCACCTTCTTCTTCTTCATTAGACGGTTGAGGAGTATTTAAGGATTTATCATAGTCTTCCCTGGTCAGGAATGGCTGTGAACACTCATCACTGAAACATGCAACTTCATCTTCTGAATCTCCCAAATCTTGGAGGTCGTTTGCTCCTATAAAATTTTCGTTTTTTAGTGGAGCTTGTATTTTTTGATCTTCATTTTTTATTTGCCTTGGTTGATTTTGGAGATTTGGGTTTCTCCTGAAGTCCCTTTTGTTGGAAGAATCAGCTTTAGCCTGATCCAACTCCATCCTATAGATTTTGTTAGACATATCTTTAATTACTCGGGCCATATCATCCACTCTGTCGTCAGTGTATCTATTTGACCCGGAAGGACCAGCTGGTTCCCTATAGCATCTATTTTCACGATTGACTGTTTCTACTTTAGCCTTTAACTTACCTGAAGCCATCATATTAGATTCTATTTCGATGGAATCATCTTGCATTCTATTTAGGGTTGCTCCTCTTCTTTCTCGCAACAACAATGCAAAATCAGGTTCGAAAGCTCCCGCAAAGGTTACTTTGGCTGAGGGTTCGGAAGGTTTGACAACGGCTGGAATTTTATTATACAGTTTGTTAAATCTTAAAATAAATTCCATAACTATTTCTGAGTTCTTTTTCTTTAGAGACCCAAACTCGATAAGGTAGTATAAGTGATCCTTTCCCTCTCCCCATTTTCTGAGGAAAGCATCTTCCAAGGCGTTATATGTCCGAATAGATGCTGCAGGAAGACTCCGAAACCAAGTTCGGACCTGTCCTTCGAAGGTTTGGACAAGTAATCTCAAATAGACATCCTCGTGCTCAATACCGCATATGTCTGTGAACTGGTCAAAGAAGTTTATATGCTTGGCTGCGGTTAGGTCTCCCTCCCTGGTGAACTTAGAAATATTTTTGATGTAGTTGTCAGGTAAATCATGGAGGGGAATGGGTAAAACCAGGGGAGCGTATCTTACTGCCACTTTTGAAAATACTCCGGGAGGAGGGACATTCAGTTGTCCTCCACCTCCTCCTCCGACGCTTGCCATCGACTTGGGAGTAGGGAATGGGGGCGTAACACACTCTTTTGAATCAGGTGGGATTGGGAAGTTCTGATGAAGAAAGGATGGTATGTCAAATGATAACGATCTTTCCAAAGGACCCTTTCCCTTGTTTATAGATGGGAAATTTTGATGTGGCTTACTCCTAAATTCTGAGTAGTCTGTTTCCAGATCTTTGGTATCAGATAGAGGGTTGTAGGAAGAAAGAGGTTCTGAAGGGAATTTAGTCTTTACAAGTGGGTTTTTGGGTTTATTAATTGAAGCGATTGCCTCAAACGAGCTTCTCTCTTTTAAAATTTTTTCAGGATTACTAACAGGTGTAATCGGCTTGCCATCCGAGTTCTGTCTGGTATGCCTTCTACCAGACGCCAGTTTGTGTATCAGTGGAGTCGCCAAGTGAAAGAGCTTTTTAAAAAGCCTTAAACTGTGTGCACTCTATGTTCACTATCAAAGAGTAACACTATCAATGAAATACTTTGTCGTTTTCCCAGGGAAAAGATTTCGTAACTTCGCTCCCCGACAACGGCGCCAGAAAGATGTTGTTCCTGAGTCTGTACTTAAGGCTTTAAAGTACAGTGTCAAGGCATCCGAAAGTATGATAAAGGTTGATAAAGGATTTGACTAACCTTCGGTATAGGAAACTAATGAGGATTCCTACGTTCTCGCTGTCTAGCTTCCAACTGTTCCTGGGTAGTAATATCTTGTTCAATGGCTGCCCATGAACGTTCTAATTCCTCCCGGGTGTTCGCAGTTTTAAGGATCGTGTCGAAGAGATTTAGAGCAATATGTATTTGATTAGATAATCTGGGTTGAATGTTAGGTTGAGTTGTTGTAGGGACGGTCATTGAGGAACAGTTTCAGTATGGAAGTGTTTTTTTTTTTTAAGAGAGAGTTTATTTGCTGTTTCAATTCAGACGAAATAAAGAGAAACTTTTGCATGGAAAAACGAAATAAGCATGCAAATTGAAGGCCCTCTCCTGTAACTGTATTATTTTTGGTAAAAATAACGTGAGATGAGAGAACACATTTATCTATAGATAACGCAAAGTTCCTGATAGTGGAAAACTCGAGTAAACACAGACGAAGAAATTGACATAAACATAATTGACAAAATGTAAATAAACATAAAATTGTGTGAATGTAAATTGGTCTTACACCCGCTAATAGTTGGTGCAGGGGAAAGTCAAGAAACAATTATAGAAAATATGAAATCACTTCACTATAGTAGTGGTTGTACTAAATTATAGTGATGCACGTCAATTATGTAGAGGAAAATGAAAAGAAACAATTAACACAACGAAACAAACTTGTAACACAGTCGTGACAGGATTGGGAATCTTCAAATATGCTTGTATTAACTTCCTTCATACAAAAAACTCTCTTCCAATTGATACCAAAAAGTCCAGCCCTGGTCTCTTCTTTTTGTGATGTATTTATACAAAATTTGCCTCTCGGTTCAGAAGAGCGAAATCACTCCATCTGTCCAAGTTCTAGGTGTTTGTTTTTGCTTAGATTCAATGCATATAATACATTTGTACATAAACTGGAATACAAGCTGTAAGGTTCTGCTTGATAGCTGGGGGGAGCGAAATCACTCCATCTCACCTATTCTATATTCAAGAAGTGCTAGGTGCTTGTCCTCACATGGATTCAGTGTACATGATACACCTGTCTACAAACTGGGTCACAAGTTGTGAAGGCTCGGCTTGACAACTGGCTTCGGAAAAATAGCACTCTCGGGGTAACTGTGGAAGTTTAACATCTATTTGTACATCGACGAGCTTAAGAGCACCGAGTTGTGCACTAGGCTGAATCAAATGTTTGTCGATCTGAGCTGGGTCTACCCTGTCCATCCTAGATATTTCTGCCGAATTCCTCTCATTCTTCTCTTTCATGTCGAGAGAAATTCGATATATATTCATCTATCTCAGTTCCTCTGTGTCACCTCCAATATCCATCCCCAACAGCTCACAATTTATGGCATTGCAGGCTTCTGCTAACGAATTTGTCACTTTTTTAGCCTACTCTTTGCTTGAAGTAATATCATGTTCCCAATTTTTTAACAAGATATTACCCCTAGTTTGTTCAGCAATGGTGAGCCCGTGAGGCCCTGAAAACTTGTTGTTGGTTGCGATCACTGCTTCTTGGAAAGCGACCTGAGCAGCTTCTACATTTCTTTCTTGGTTAATCAAATTCTCAGAGATCTGATGTATTAACAAGAAGTCTTCTCAAATCTCTCCTACTTTGCTTAGCAGGCTCTATTGAGTAGAGGAGATCCTGCTCTGAATATCGGTTGCTCAGGATTTAACGATCTCGATGTCAATTGCCTTACTTTCTGCGACCTCCAATTGAGCCTGCAGCTGTGTGATCGTATCCCTCTGCTGGCCCGATTGTACCCAACTATCTCAGATCGTAGAATTTGCTTGTTCCAGCTTGGTATTAAGGACTTCAATTTCTTTCTTATTGGCCAATCGGGCCAGCTATATTTCTCCACTCGCTTGACTCTTAGCGCTTTCTGCTGCCGAAGCCACTCTAGCCTCAAGAGTCTTGATCAGGCGGTTCTTTTCTTTGAGCTTCTTTTTTAACATTTCAACCGAGAATTGATTTTTCGTCACATACACTCCTAGCGTTCCTGCAATTTCCGTGGCAAATTCATCTTTCCTTTTATTCATCCCATCGGTCATCACTTTGAATTTTTTAACAGTGGACCCTCCCTCTTGATAAAATTCTCGCTTCACCACAACTTTCCTCTTTTTTTCAAAGAAGAATTCAATAGGAGGGAGTTCCTCTGCCCTTATAGGTCTCAGTTCTTCACCAAATATGCATCCCTTGCTAATGCCTCCCTGTGCCGATTGCAAGGGTGTGACAGAGGAGACGGGTTGCCCGATCTACTTCACAGCCTTCTCTGGTGTGCTGAGTGGATCTTGCTCTTTCGGGGGGTCAGGGGTCTTCATCCCTGCCTCCAGATTCTGATTTTATGGTGGGCCTGTGTCTTTTATTTCCTCCTCCGGACTATGCTCCTTGGGAGGGCCAGTAGTCTCTTCTCCTATTTCGGGATTCCCCTCTCTCTTAGGACTCTTCTCCTTTTCTGGATTCTTCTCCTACTCAGGAATCTTCTCCCTTTCGGGATTTTTCTCCGTTTCAGGATCCTTCTCCTGCTCAGGATTCTTCTCCTGCTCCCCTTCTTGACGTTTTTCAGTGTTAGAGGTTTGCCCCTGAGAACTTTCGGCCTCTTTTTCTTTATCCTTGGAAAGTCCCAGACCTCCTAGCACCATGGGGAGACATCGTTTCCTATGCTCCTGAAATTTTAAAACTGAGGCCCTGTCTTCGGGTGCTAGGGATCTGATTCGAAATTGCACCTCCGAATAGGACCTCGCCCCT
>ML784282.1:596133-669947 GCA_009831015.1 Picea engelmannii | reverse complement strand
CCAAAAATGGTGATGTGCAGGGGCACCATCACCTAGTTAAAAATCTCATAAATAAACTTGTTCGCGTTATTTTCCCACAGCTTATTGTGGTACTCATGAACAGTCTTCTCTTGGGTTGGACTCCAAGCCCAATTCATCAAAGGAAAAGGCATCATGGAGCATATCGCATCCATGATATACGCGGACATGAAGAATCCGGATGGTTTCCCAGTTGCCTTCTGCTCCCGGTACTCGGTGACCCTTTTGAACACACTATTAGAGAGCATTTTTGCCTAATTGAATGAGGAACCTTCTGCTACCTGAAATATGAGAGGTACCCACTGGATGTAAAAATGTGCGGTATCCTCCCATCCAAAAAGCCGACAATCCATCATCGCCACATACATATAGTTTGGCTCCAATGAAGAAATCAAATACACACCCTTGTCGTTCACTCTGAATGTCGCGGAATGCGACACCCAATCTTTTGTCAAGCCTGGCATGGTTTTGTCAAATTCTTCGCACTCCTTCTTTTTGAATTCCGCCAGGAATTCTTTGCCATATGTGTATTCAGAGGTTGCTGGGAGGTTATACATAGACTGGATATGCTTGGGCCTAAAAGTCCCAATCATGGTCTGTCGGTCATTTACGATAGTTCTGGAAGGCAGGTCGATGTGATCCAATGCCCATCGGATCATGTCGTAGTATGGGAGCAACCGAGGTCTGGTTGCAACCAGGTGCATTCCCGACTGAACAATTGTCTTGTACTTAGTGTTCAGGTCGTCCTTCACAATATCATAGTTATAGTCATCAGAGTTTGAACAGTTTACCAACTCGGATTGCAGGATATCTGAAATAGATGACCAGGTGGATACTGAGCCACCCGTTCGAGGCGAAGTATCTGAGACGTTGTCCGGACCCTGTGTTGCAACTTCGACATTTGCTTTTGCTACTCTCCTTGGCGCCATAGCTGAAGCTTTCTTTTTTTCCCTTCTGCAGTAGACCTGTGTATACATGCGGAAATGAGTTTCCTCGGAGAAAAGTGAGTTTTATGCACTTAAGAGAAATGTTTTTAGAGTAGAACGAAACTTTCGTATATATTTGAAAATCCTGTATCTTTGAAATAAGCCTGTCAAATTGCAAACAAAACCAAATTTATTGTATAAATCCGATCTAATTTATTCATGGATTTACCCTAATTCTTCATTAATGTCATCAATGCTTGACGGCTTGACATGCAATCGAGTTATGGAGAGTAAGAAAGTACCTCGTGAAATGTGCCAACCTTGAAGCGTGGGACGTATCTTATTTAAATTGAAAAATAAAAATAAAAAACAAATCTTATGGACTTAAATCATTTCCTCGCTTTTCGCCGCATCGTGAATTTCCCTTTAACATTCTGACTTTACAACTCGCGAGACTGCGAGTGCCGATTTATCTTATTTAACAATAACCGTGATTTGACGCATCCTTAATTATATAATTAACTTAATCGATATATCGCGACTCGGGAATTCGAGGACAGATTTTTGGGAAAATGATATGCTGAGTCGCGATATCGTGATGTAGCGATAACTAAGGTTCGAATTAAGAGAAGGAAATCTTAGATTAGGTGACTAATTGATCCTGTCATAATCATGTCGCAACTTCGTGAATCGGGGTTTTGGACATTTTATCTTTATGAAAGAAAGGGCCGAGTGGCGATGTGCCGAGAACTAAAACTAACCATGACTAGTTTTTTACCCTTGATTCTTGACCAAGGTTATCGAAAAAGTTATCGGGCTCTCGGCTCTCGGGGTTGTGAAAACAAAAAATTTAGGGTCGACGACTGCTGAGTCACGAAAACCCGATGATGTGTAAACATAGTTAAAGGTTTTACACCAGTTAATGCTTTGGACAAAAATTAGACCCGAGTTCGCATTTTCGTGATTCGGGACTTGTGAATTCAAGAAATAAAGTGTCCGACTTGCGAGGCTCCGAAATAAAACAAAAAATCAAACGTACTTATGCAAAATGAATATTTTTTGAAAGTGAAAAAGCATTGCTATTAAGGCGACAAGATTTTCAGAGCTTCATAATTTCGGAAGGAAAAGAAAAACAACTTTAGATCTCAAGCATGAAAAGTTGAAAATTGTGTGAGGTGAAAAACAAGGGTGGCTCCAACACTTGCTATTATTAAATATGGTCCAATATGATAGTTAGTCTTAAATAAATGTAATGGGGCCTCATTAAGAAGGATCCTCTAGGAATTTAGGAGTTTTTTGTGATTAGGTTTATCTTGTTAGTTATAAAGAAGGATGGAGTCTTACTTATGATGGGTGCATAGTTTGTTGTATTTGGAGGTTAGCTCATTGAGAGGTCACCCAACCTTAAGAGGAAAGTGAATATGAGTATAATTCCTTCCATAAAACAATCATTGTAAGGTGTTTCCCTACCTTAAAGATTTTTTATATTAATAAAGTGTGGATTGTTTATGATATCTTTTTTATTGTATTAATGATCATTAAAATTAAAGAAATAAGGTTAACATCCTTACTAAATTTATTAGTCTATAGTTAACATTATATTCTTACAAATATCAAAATAAGGGGATTGTGTTATCAGTGGGTGGAACTAACGACTTGAAACTATGATAGGATAACATAGGAGATTTTATAGTGGTAGAAACATTTCAAATACATAATTTTATAATGTATCTATCTTTAGTGTCCACACATAGACACACCTAAATACAATCAAGTTGTAGAGAATAAAAGTGGAGAATGTTAAGCAACCAACCATATTCATCCTTACAACAAATCAACCATTATGTTAGTAGAAATATAACTACTACTCTAAACATGCATGTAAAAAAAAAGATTATAATAATTGAAACTTTTATATAGTACTACCAAATGAAAATCATTATAACCAATATAATATAACAAGAAAAAATAAGATAGAAAAGTTTATAGCTGTAAAAACATTTTCAAAATCTCATTTTTAAGGTCCTCTGCAATAATGGTGTAGGAATCTTCTCCCAAGTCATCAAGGACATAGAATTTAGGGTTGTGTTGGCTGCCCACAACAACCCCCTTATTTTTCTTTAATCAAAATCTAGGGTCCCTATAAATTTCACTTGGATTCTTTGTTTGTTTCCCTTTGACTTGATTGGAGTGGTATTGGTTTTCTTTGTTTCGAGGTTGGTTTGAGTTTATATTCTTTTCTTTTGTTTGGTTTCAATTTCATGAAATTCAAATGCCATTTTGTTTCGTTTTCTACAGAGTTTTGATGTTGATGGAAGAGATTCATAATTTGGGAGTTTGTTATTACCTCTTACTTATTGAATTTATCTTCTATGAGAATAGCTTGGTTGAAGACATGGATTAATAACAATTATTTTATAGGAAGAAAGCTTATTGTGACACATCTTTTCTATGACATTTTTTCACATTTGATCAAATTTGAATGAAGGAGAGACAAGCATAGAAATATTAATTATTTAAATGAAAACATCAATTTTTATCAACTCCTTACTTTCGTTTAAATTATGATTATGTTTTCATCTCTTGCTCATTAGCAAGTTTGATTATTCTGAATAATGCATTCAATACGTCATCAAATAATATCTTGGTTGGTTTCTCATTTTCACAAAATCATTTGGTGGGTTTAATTAACTAAATTCTTTTATCATTTTGCATCTCATTTAAAAAAAAATAAAAACAAAAATTATCTATCATTTGTTTGATTTTGTGGAAACCCAAAATTAATATTTTTATCCTCTCCATCAACTTGAAGCTTCTAGAATTTTAAGATCATATTTGAAAGGAAAATATAAACTATATTTGTTTACAACTTATAGTTAGCTTTTAGTATAAATTCATTTCAATTTCATTGTTCTATATTTTGTTTTATTCATAATTGTTTTTATTAATTTGATTTCTTTTTGTTTCACGACTTTCTATATTCAAATATTTGGTACAGATCTGATCATGTCTTGATTTTATTATCTAAATACATTCAATATAATTGATCCAAAATTAACATTGGATTGATGCAAATAATTTATGAGCAACAACAAATAAGATTTGGAAATGTGTTCAAGAATAGACAAACAATTTTGTGGGATTGATTAGAGCCAAGCCGTGAGGAATCTGAAGAAATGGTTGAAAATCCATTTGCAGAATGGACCCATTTATCTTACTTGAGATATTTTTCCCAAACAAATGCATGATTTGAGAGACATTTTTGTTTCTTTACGAGGAAAATTTCAAGTGACAAAAATCATTAGTGACGCTCAGACTGTTCATTCATTGCATAAATATATGAGAAAGTTCAGAGCCTGAGTAGATCTAAGAAATTCAGAGGAGGATTTTTATCCTTTATTTTTTATATATTATTTATTTTGTAAACTTTTTCTTTTCAAATGGAGTAATAGATGGTTGGAATTTTGGGAGAATGGACTAGTATTTCTGAAGAAGAATATGCAATTCCAGATTGCTTAATAGCTTTTGTCCTGTGAATAAAATGTTTTTTTTTTTCATTATAACTTCTTCATATTCTTTGAGTAATTAATTATGCATTGATTTAAATTAGTTTTAGTCTGTTTTATCAATATATGATTAATTTCTATCATTTATGTATCAATTTTGTCAATCTTTAACAATCTATTATCCCAATTATCTTGATCTTGGTGATTGTATTATTTTTGATACAAATCTTGTATTATATTGAGTTTATTCATATAATTCAGATTTGTAAAGATATAATTGTTCGATTGAGATTTTTCTTATTATCGATTAGTCTATTATATCTTCACTAAGAATAAAGATTTGAAAGTTGTTCTTTCTGCATTTTAAATAAGATTTAAATTGTCAGTCAAAGTGTTTTTTATCGCGACATTGTCACAATATGAGAATTATACAATCTTCTGCTATAGATTTTTCTTAACATACAAGTTGTTGGAGTAGTGTTATACAGGAAAGCACAACCAAAATTTCTCTTTAAATACTTTCCAGTTATAGGTTAATGATTTTCTTTTTGTTTTGATTTATATTTTGTGAATGTAAATTAACATTTAAGCTTAAATACTTTGTTTATTTAAGTTAAAAATATATTATTTACATTCATTTATTTGCCTTTTTTAGTTTCAAGATTACAATTAGATTAATAGTATGTTCTAGATCTATTTAATTTTGCATGAGATTCAACTCTCTTGTACAACCTTAGTTTACAAGGTTTCTAGTAAACCTTGTATTCTTGTAAAACTTGTAAATTTTGTGAATTTATGTAATTAAATTTAAGGTTATATAATCTAATATATCATTGTAAATACTTGAAATCTGACAATTAGTAGTTAGGATATTAAACAACTTTTCATTTATTTATTAGATCCCTTTATCAACTAACGGAGGTGTTAACCCGTCAGGGGTAGTTATTATGAACTGCTTGGGTTATTTAGACAACCTCAGATTGGACTATTCCCTTACATTTGACGTCGTGTCATAAACACCTGTCAATAGGTTTCTCCAGCACCTAAGAGTCACACTAGTTGGTCAAGTGGGTGCCTTGGGAATGCAAACACGATAATGGGATTTAGCAAGCATGAGGCGAAGCACAAGGCTAGGCACACCAAAGAGGTTGGAGCACACCCAAGGTTGTAGTGCACTAGTCCCAAGAAACATGAAGTTTAATGAGCGCATGGGTTCAATTGCATGCATGATTCCATCAAGGGGAAAATTAGTTTGTTTGAGTGTGTTGTTTTGTAAAGTGGAATGATACACCCAAAGGATGTGAATATTCGTGAAGGTGATGTTTGGAGTTCATATAAATGAACAAGGGAACACGAAGAAGAAAACATAAGGAGGAGAGAAACATGAACACTAAGGTTCTGAGGCATATTCATACAAATAGGGGCGATCTCTGCCAAGGAGACAAGTCACTCCACATGGGAGGACTTGTGCTGACTTGATGTGATTCTATGGATATATTTGGGGAGACCTTGTTTGATTTGAGTCTAGCAGCATGCAGGGTGACTTTGGATCTTGGGGAAATCTTGTTGCAGTTCTGGGTGAGGCATGCTATGAGTCAGAATTACAAGTCTGTGTGAAGTCTTGCGACAAAGAAGAGACGATGAGTCTATGGTGCGTACATGTCTAGTGCATACCACAGGATTAAAAAAACTTGTTGCGATGGATGAGTCTTGGGGTGAAGAATCTATCTAGTAGTGTCTTGGTGAGGTGAGGTGAGTCATGTGACTCTGCCCAAGTTTTAAACTAATCTAGTAATGATCATATTATCAACTTTTCTTGATAGTAAGACATCGTCGTGTGTTAGGAACATCTGGTTCCTCCCACACTATATCTATGTGTCTCTTATTTTATTCCCAAGTTTTATCTTCATTTCATGTATCTATGCTTAATTGAATCACTGTTAAGACTATTAAAAAATTATCTAAGTACACAAGTGAGTTGCACTATAATAAAGTGTGAATTTCCTAAGTATATGTATGGGTATGCTCTAGGTGAATAGATGTAGTCCAAATGAAGTATCATTGGTGTTTCTAAGAAGCCAAGTGAGAACCGCCATGATGTCACATGCCCTTAATAGGGTCACAACTATTATATTGGGGAAGGTGTCTTATGGAGACATGAAAAATGGTGTCAAATATTAATCATCGCATATTTTGAATAAGGGTAGATGATATATTCACCACTATATTGATGATAGATGGTATCAGAGAAAAATTAAAAAACAATTTGTTGAGCTCTTAACCAGTACATGAAAATATATGGTATCAGGGAAGATTTGTCTCTTGACCACTATCATAGTCAGAATGTTATTGTTGAGGGACACTTCATTTGGTTTCACAATTTGCTACAGAGATAGTTCTGTGGGAATGTTTGCATAACCGGTGAGCAGTTCGGTGGGAATTTTCGCAGACTTGGTGAACAATTTGGTGGAGCGAAGTGGTTCATCATAGATGCATTACATCAGACTTATGACAAATTTTATAGTTGATAGTGCGGTGGAAGGTTGATCTGGGCACATCCCTTGTATAGACCTAGATCATCGATGAAACCCCTTGAACTCCAGATTGAGTCATGGAGTGGACTGTTAGGGTTTGAATGCTGTTGATGTGACATATGTACATATGATTAGATGTTATGATGATTTATTATTACTCCTGACATGATTCATTGATGGATGCAAGATGATGATAACTTACCAACTAGACTCAGATTTGGAGTAGAGGGGTCACGTACGACAACCAAAGACATTGAGGGAGAGGTGTGGCAGCAGCCCTACCACATCCTACTAGCACTCCCGCTGTGGCTTGAACTATAGGTTAACAATTACCTAGTTCGAGAAGACCCATGATGTCATGAGGGAAGACTATGACAGTCACTCATGATGATTCTAGGGGGCATGCAATAAGGAAAGGGCCTTATTCCTTAGAGGCCCTTAGTCTCCCACAAGATCACCTGGCGGAGAATTGACTCCAAGGTTTTGACATCTACCAAATTCAGTCAAGAGGCGAGTGGCAGCCATGGAGAACATAGTGTGTCTTGAAGGGCACATCGCGCAAGAAAAACAGAAAGAGGCGAGTGGCACCCTTGGAGCATGTAGTGCGTCCTGAAGGGCATGACACTATTTTAATTGGTAAGTGAATAAACCTAGTCGGCCTTAAAATGAATGGTGTGATAAGTAAAGTTTAATGACTAATTTTTCTCTTAAGAACTGTCGCCAAACCCAGTGAATTAAAAACCTAGGTTTGAGTAGAACCTTAGAACAAAAGAAAAAACCAATTAGACGAAGTACCAGATTAAAGTAGAAATTTTAATTCACTAAGGTTCTTTGTATAAAATTTTAATTTACTAAGGTTCTTTTATAAAATTTTAATTCGCTAAGATTCTTTTTATAAAATTTCAATTCACTAAAGGTTCTTTTATAACTAATAACAGAAATTCAAACTTTAATTATTAAAGTAAAAAAAAAAAGGAAATATAGTGGAGGATTAAATTCATAAAAAGTGTAAATGGTTGTTTATCTAAACTACTAACTATGAACTTAGTTATAAAAAGGGGAAACTTAAAAGAAAATGAAACTTAAAGAAAAAGTGAAACTTAAAAAAGGGGAAACTTAAAGAAAAAGTTGAATGTCTAACTTAGTGAGGAATTTAGAATTTGTAACTTTCTATATATGAACTGAATCAGGAATTAAGTAAGGTGTAATTCATTTAAGAATTGTAAGGGAATATTGGGACACCGAGCAAGATTTTTAGGAATTCTCTTGTTGGGTGAGGGAAATGGGAGTATTTAACTAATTAATGAAATTGATTTTTTGGTGCAACTAGGGGATCGGGCGACATGTGTACGGGGGCGGTTTTTCGAAATTAATTAAATGAAAAATACATTTAATGAGAATTTGGGAAAATAATTCTTGAAAACTATATAAAAGAGATGGTGGAAGATGAGGATGAAATACATTTGGTTTTCATAACGTTACACTGCTGAAATTTTATCTTGACTGAATTTTCTCTTGTGGGAGTTAGGATACCCAACTCGGGTAATGAGTGGTAGCTCGACCTTGTGAGGCAAGATGGGTGCTAGAATTCTCTGGTATTGTGTGTGTGGACCCTTTGTGGCTCGAGGGACTCAAGGGGAGGAAGAGTACCCCTAGCATTGGTTGGGAGGTATCGATGAGGTCATATCAGTTGACAAGCGGAAGCTAGACGAAGCACATGTGAGACAATGACTTTGGATCTTTCGCATTTCGCTATGGTACACATGTGTATATTTGTATTGAATGGTATTTTAAATATTGTTCCTAAAGCTTCAATAATGTAATTCTATTGTGTTAAAGTTTATGCTTTATTCAATGTAACACTCTCCAGATATTTCATTTTTATCTTCAACAAATTGTCTTGATGAGCCCAAAGTTTAAAGATCAGAGAAATTAATGTCATCCTAGCCTTATGCTCACTTTATTTTGAATTCATTTCTCATGGAGAACCCAAAATATGATTGCAATGACTTCTCTGTGTTTGTTTTTATTGATTTAATACAACTAAAAATTGTGTTTTATCTTTTGTCCTTTATCCTTTAAGATATTAGTTTGTGCCTTAGCAGTCAGCTAGGAGCCTAACCGACTGTCTTCACTCTGGTGTTTAAGAGTGGGATTTAAATGCCCTGCTTTACTATGCGTGGATAATAGGTGAAGGATAATTTTTCACCCAACTATTTATCCCTTATCTCTGCATTTTTATTTTATTATTAATCCTTGCATTCGTGTGAATGAGTATGCTTGCATTTGATTAATTCATTGTTGAATGATTAATCCTTGCATTCCTGTGAATGAGTATCTCTTTGTTTGATTGATTCATTGCTAAATGATTATCCCTGCGTTGAATGATTAATATCTGAAGGATTAATCTTTGATTCCTTAGCTCCTGACGAAAAGGGGAAAAATCATTTTTCTTGGCACTTTACCCAGCATTCACACCACGTTTTTCTTTCCATCTTACCTAGCCTTCACACCACGTCTTTGTTGGCATTTTACACAACCTTTCCTCCCAGTTTTTACACAACATTCTAGTTTGGATTTTCTTGACGTTCCTTAGTCACGGATCTTATTGTTATTTACACAATGATATTATATTTATTATACAATAGTATCATATATTCAATAAACTTGTGAATGGACTAAGAATTTAATATATATTGGCATCGATTTTATATATTGGGTGACTACGAATTTAATAGATATAGACAACGATCCCATTCATTTAATAGACAACTATGTCATCTGTTAATAGACAATGATTTCATGTATTGAATGGAAAGAAATATCATATATACGAGCAATATCATATTTAATAGACAACAATATTATATATACCAACGATATCATATTTAATAGACAACAATATCATATATACCAGCAATATTGTATTTAATAGACAACAACATTTAATAGACAAAAATATCATATATACTAGCAATATTGTATTTAATAGACAACAATATTAATATACAACATTCATTAATAGACAACAATAGCATATATACCAGTGATATCATATTTAATAGACAACAATATCATATATACCAACGATATCATATTTGATAGATGGCAATATCATATATACCAACAATATAATATTTAATAGACAAAAATGATTAATAGACAACAATATCATATATACTAGTGATATCATATTTAATAGACAACAATATCATATATAATATCTATTATCAATAGACAGAACAATAGTTATTAATCAACAATGATATGGTTGTTGATGACGATTATCAATAGACACAACAATAGTTATTAATCGACGGTGATTTCGTTGTTGACATCGATTATCAATAGACACAATAATAGTTATTAATCGATAGCTAGATTGTTGTTGACAACGATTCCCTTAAATTATATTGTTAGACAATGATATGTGTTAAGATAGAGTTACCCATAAATTATTTTTGTTAGTCAGTGAGTATTTTGTTAAGATAGGTTATCCCAACACTTGAGTTTTGGATATTCTTCATTTTATTCTTATTTATAGCATTAGAGAATGGATCATGGGGTAGCTAATTGCATACACTAATGCCTCTGGTCCATAAATTGCACCTATATTCCTTAGTATCTTATGTCAATTATGGTTAAGCAAGCACTCGAATACTACTTCCATTATATAGAGAGTCAAACAAAATATCCTTGCACCTGAATTCTTAGATTTTATTCGAGTTATTGTTGTTTTGCAGTATGAGATACCTCCTCGAAAAAGTGCCTCACAAGAAAATAAGAACTCCTTCGGTTAGTTGTGCAATTTAATTTTAATGATGTCACCTTTCGTCTTGTCGACTTGTTGACTGGTTGCTTCGGTATAGTCTTCGTGTATTTACTGACAGATGATTTGGTCTCCCAACATGAGGGATGTAGCTTGGGTTAAAGGTATATATATGTTATGTTTCTCCATGGCTATTGTCATGCCTATCGCCATGTGATGACATGATTACTGATGAGGGGATCCTTGCAAGCCCTGATGGATAGATGCGAATGATAACCTGGACAAAGTCTTATGCTTCCTGATATGGGCATATTGTTCATTGTAATTGATGTTGGTACTTGGTTATGTAACACCTTAATGCGATTGTTTTTTCCTACCATAGAGGTTTCTAGTTACTGGTTGTCAAATTCGATGTGTCGGGTTATTGATGTTATCATTTAGCTTGTAGGTGTTGTCTTGCTTGTGTTGCATGGGTAGTTGTTTTTATCTGTCTATTCATTATTGCATGTTTCATCCAGTTGCATGATGTGATAGTATGTTGGGTCATTGTTGTCGGTTTCCTAAATGTGTAAGTTGTGTTGATTAATTGTTGTCGTTGATTGCCTTCGTTCATAAAACAAAAAAAAATTGCACTTTCTTTGCGTTGCATGTAGTCGTAATGATGGGGGTCATTTCATATGGTATCAGAGCTGGTTCAACCTTGCAATTGTGGATCACCATGCTTTTCACTGTAGTAAACCCTTGAGTAATAACCTAACACTACTTAAAACTTTAACATGCCCGTGCAATAAGCACGATTAGATGACACTATAGAGGTTCACAATGTAGTTCTAGTGGAGGAGGCACAACACCTCCAGTAGCACCCACACCAGAGCAGTCCAACCCCCAAAGAGAAGAACAAGTGCTTGGGCAAGAGTCGATTTTTGTAAGGGATATGTATGGTCAGAAAAGGAAATTCAAGGGAAATGTTGGAGGCCTTGAAAAATTATCTGTACTGAGATAAGGCCATGATGCCTGTACTCTTGAGGGTCCAAAACACACCCCAACAAGTATTGGTAGCACTCGTGGGGAACTATATATTAAATTCCCGCATTCACGAGTCCCACAGATGGCTCAACTGCCAAGGCATGGCTAGAGAACAAGGCGATGTACTTCACACATTGCGGTTACGACCTCTGGCATGAAGTTCCACATGGATGTCTTTAGCTACAAGGGAACATTGTTCTAAGGTGGAAGACACTCCTACCTCAACTAGACATAACCACCAGAGTTGTGTTTTGGGAATGGTTCGATGAGAGGTTCCATGAGAAATAAATGTCAGAAGAATTCATCGAGCGCCAGCTCAATGAGTTTCATGCCTTATGACAAGATGGTCGTACGGTGCTATATTGTGAGACTAGATACTATGGTATGCCTCACATATGAGCACAGAGAACCTGGAGATAAAAAAATTCATGTGAAGCCTTAACTCCAGCTTCGTGTAAAGGCGAGGGTCTACATTCCTCAGAACTTGCACGATGCAGTCCAATAGGCCTCATTGTTGAGGAAGAATTGACCATGATGGATAATCATCGGGCCAAGAACTATTCCAAGGTGCTTGAGGTGTCAGGTTTCATCGCCAAACGAATTTTTTGTATTTTTTAGATCTCGGTGCTTCAGAGAGATCTATTTCTTACCATGCTAAAGGGGTTTTAGGTAAGATAATTTGACTAGATGAATTTAGATGCATTGAAATGACCTCAGGTGCCGACCAAATGGTTGGAGGAAAGGAGTATGAACTGTCGCTTTAATATTGGGATAGTGTAACAAAGTCTGACCTATGATATGATCTTAAGATATTACAACGACGTGATCAATATGGATTGGTGGAAATCACATGATGCAGTACTCAACTGTAAAATGAAATGGTTGAGCTTGGTCAATGATGAGGGACAAAGACACGTGTTTGTAGGTCAGAACCAAGTAGTATCCTTTAGGTTCATCTCTTCTTTGCAGCTACGAAAGAGCATGTGAAAGGGATGTAATATTTATGTGATTGTTGTGTTAAACGAGAAGAGAGTAGCAGAAGTTCTAGAAAGCCTTTCGGTGGTGAGAGAGTTTGCAGACATCTTCCCTGAGGAGTTACCTAGGATGCCACCAGAGAGGGAGTTGAAATTTACCATAGACCTAGAACTGGGCAATAAATTGATAGCAAGAATGCCTTATCAGATGTCGAACCTGAAGTTACATAAGTTGAAAATGAAACTAAATGACTTGTTGGACCTAGGACGTATACACCCAAGTGTGTCACCATGGGGTTCACCTGATATATTCACACATATAAAGGATGGTTCGTGGATACTCTACATTCACTATCGTCAATTGAATAAGGAAACAAACAAGAATCAATATCTGTTTCCAAGGATTGATGATTTGTTTGATCAGATGAAAGGTGAGATGGTGTTTTTAAAAAGATACTTGATATTAGGGTATCATCAGTTATGGATCAAATAGGATGAAATCCCTAAGGCCGCGTTTAAGATGAGGTTTGTAAATTACGAGTTTACTATTCTATCTTATAGACTAATGAATTTCCCAAGGGTATTTATGAGTTCGATGAATGGGGTGTTCCATGAATACTTGGACAAGTTCATCCAGGTATTCATTGACGATATTTTGATTTAATCTTGAATGATGGAGGAGAATTATGATCAATTGCACTTGGTACTACAGTGTCTGTGAGAGAACAAATTGTTTAGAATTTTTCTAAATTCTCGTTTTATCAATCGAAGATTCACTACTTAGGGCATGTAATCTTCGACGAAGGTACCTCCATGGATCTAGCAAAGGTCGAGGCTATTATTCAATGGATTGAACCAATGAATTTCCCCAAAGTGAGTAGCTTCATGGGATTAGCGGGATACTATCGACAGTTCGTCAAGGGTTTTTCAAAGATAGAAAATCTGATTACGGAATTGCAGAAGAGGCGAAAGATTTTTTTTTGGAACAAGAAATGTGCAGAGGAATTTTGGAGGCTCAAGGAACTAATGATGAAAACATCAATACTAAAGGTCCCTAACATGGACGCGGACTTCTTGGTATGCACTAATGCATCCAAGGAAGGTGTAGGTAGTGTCTTGATGCAAGATGATTGAGTGATTGCTTACATCTCAAGAAAGTTGAGAAGGCATTAGGAGAACTACGCGACACACGATTTGGAGTTGTTAGCCAATGTTTATGCCTTGAGAGTTTGGAGGCACTACCTTATTGGATGAAAATTTGAACTAAAAATAGACTAGTGTGGACTACAAAACATATTTATGCAAAGAGACTTGAGTGCGCGACAACTACGTTCATCGGAATTGATTAGCGAGTACGGTTTCTAGATTACTTACATAAAGGGAACAATGAATAGAGTGGTGGATGTGTTGAGTTAGAGAGCACACATCTTTTCGGTGATGCCTCTTAAAAAGAATCTACATGAAAATATTCTAACGTTAAAGCACGATGATGATTGGTACAAAGAGGTCAAAGATTTTATCAGAAAAAACACAATGATGGTACCAAAATTTAAAGGATTTACTATAGACAATGACAGATTATTGAGATTTAAAGGTCGAATTTATGTACTGCCCAACAACAATTTGATGAGTTTGATCATAAACGAGGCTCATAGAGTAGTGTACATGGCTCATCCTGGAGTCACAAAGATGAGGGAATACCTTAAACCCTTATTCTTCTGGAAAGGAATGAAGGCAAACATAGTCAACTACGTGGCAAGATGTCTAGAATGTGAGTAGGTGAAGGCTGAACATCGACATCTAAAAAGATTACTACAATCACACTCTATTCCAGAATCGAAATCGGAGGTCATTTCGATGGATTTCATTGTTTTATTTCCACTGATGACAAGGAGACACAACTCAATTTTTTTTGTAGTCGACACTCTAACAAAGAGTGTTCATTTTATTCCTGTGTGTATGACGTATCAAGTGTTAGAATATGAATGAATGTTCTCGTTTTACCATCGACAATATCACTATTTTCACCAAACCATAGGCTGAAGCCACCCTCCGAGCACCTTAACCTTGAATGATAATTATTCTGGAAGAAAACCCTAGGAAATATAGACAAACAAAGGGTAGCACACATTTCCCCCAGGATAGCGCATCAAATAAGAGATAATCAGATAGTCCAAACCCTAACCAAGAGATAGTCTAAGCCAAAGTGTAATATTCTAGTTGCAACAGCTGTAACGACATCTCTCCTCCAAACTTACGTACAAATTGGGCAATTGTAGTGTGCACAAGTGTTGCTCTACAATTCTGAGAATGCCCTGCTAGAATGAAGACTAGGCTCTTATATTTATACTAATTTTGGCTAACTGCCTGGGCTCACTTCTCATTCTCAGTATCTTTTTGTTCAGTACATATTATTTATTCTGGATGACTTCTTCTCTTGGAGGATAATAACCTAATACACATTATCCTCTTGAGCCAACATGTCTTCTAGGGTTATTAGCCATCTCATTAGAGTTTCTTCTTGCTTCCCAGAATATTCTATTCTCGTCAGGTTTACACGTGGAGGTAAATACATCCTACAACTACCATAATATCAACACTCCCTCCTAGCTAGGGAGGTATTATAGGTAATGGTTTTGAGAAAAAAAATACCATTCACCCAGTAGCATCAACATAGTAGTATAGACTATCAATGTCATCAAATGCATCATCTCTCGAAACCATACTCCATTTGAGCAATCACAAATGATGATGGATAGTTCACTCACTCCATAGAGTGACACAAGAACCATTCTTCTAATCCAAACATATTTCCTAGAAGAATAAATGTTTTGGACCATTTTTCGTCTGGAAAATCTATGTACATTGATCATCCATCTAGCTGATAATCATTTTCAACACTGCTAATAGTCTTCAAGGAAATCAGAACAATATCATTCAATAGAACACAACTGTGTCTATCCATAGTAGTGCACAACTATAGTCCAATGGCACACTACCACACCAAGTAGCACACAGGTACTTGATCAGTGAATTATAGTCACAAACAATGGAACACATCCACCACAGTAGTATACATCTATTGTCTAGAGACATACATTCATCATAACAATCATTTGATATTACCCTACACAAAAACAATGTTATGATATAAAATGAATCATCTTGGCCATTATTCCACTCACATCTGTGAGATCTTGGAAGAGCATTTGCACTCAAAAGGTTAAACATCAATGATGAGTTGTCTGGACTATTCTTCTCAAGAAAGGAAGAATCACTGTCCTGATTTATGAGCCTGGACCATTCCCCACCCTGAGCCATTCTTCTGACACTAGACAAAGTGTAACCTGGAGAGAATGAGTCTTCCCTAAGGAATGCCTGTTCGTGATTGCTGAACCTGGACCATTCCCCACCCTGGGCCATTCCTCCGACACCAAACAAAGTGAAACCTGGAGAGAATGAATCTTCCCTAAGGAATGATTGTTAGGACCATTTCCAAATGAAATTACTATCCTGCACCAACCTTTGAAACAGACCATTCCCCATGTTAACCACAATGGGAAATCGTTTTTCGGCGAGGCGGGACAGTCTTCTTGAGTAACCCTCAGGAAGAGAGACTTCCCTAGACCATTCCCCATGTTAACCACAATGGGAAATTTATATCTATGGTACATCAACAATCCATCGAACCGTTTTCATTACGAAAATGAACGTTCGATCTGGACCATTTTTCGAATTGGAAAATGCCTGTCCATCAGAAATCTCAAACCACTTTTTGAACTGGAAAGGAACTATGCATCCTAGACCATTGTTGAACTGAAAAATGATTTTACATCAATCAATAATACATCAGTGCTCCCTCCCAACCTGGGAGTCATCTCTTCCTTTTTCAATAAGCAAGTTGTCTCCAGGAGCTTCATCTTGAGTACGCAAAATATTTCATCTTGGACATAAGCTTTACCAAAATTTCTGCTTATGTGCTCATCTGTGGAGATATGTATTGGAGAACCACTTTATCCCTTCTGGACTTTATCATGGATAATGTAATGCTTGACTTAAAATGTACTTCGGTCTGGAACACTGGTTTTCTATGAAGGCTTCATGTAGGTTTGATCAATAAAGTATATCATTGTTGGATTCCTCTTTGGTTCCTTCTATATCACAACATCGTGGAAAGGGTCAAACTCAAACATATCCATGTGGAACTTCTTCTGTCATCATGAGATATTTTTCATGGATTGGCAATCCATCATCCCGATCTTTTGAGTAATCATTTTGATACAATATCTCTGTTATAGAAAATATTCACCAGACTTATGTTGTGCATTGGAGGTTCTCCACCAAGTTGTCTTCTTCCATCTGCATACAAGGGTGTCTTTATGGTATGCCTCAAATCCTTGAGGTTTCTCTTCATATTCTATTTGTCCAATTGCTCTAAAGAACTGTATTTGTATTCATATGATGTAGAACTCCAACCCATGGATATTGTGGATGATATAATGACTCATGTAGAGGTATGTCTGGTTTACTAGAACAACTAATCATCATAGTCTTCTCTCTCCATCTGGGACAAACACTAGTTATGGATCTTGCAATGTTTGGATTCATTTACACTTTTCTTCATCACAACTTTCAGTTCCTTTGCTTGATTTTTTTTAGTGATTTCATATCGGGTTGGTAATATTTTGATTCTCGATACAATGAGTGGTTGTTATGGCCTCTCTTTCTTTCTTGGAATCTTCATGTTCTTCCTCGTGTTTTTCTTTATCTCTTGGGTCCATGTAGTTTCTTATAGATTCCATGCCCTAAACATTCCACTTCTTCCTTTCATCATAGGATCACAGATGTGGATGGACAACCAAGGATACTTTAAGGCTTATTTTCGAAGAAGACTTCTTCTAAGGTCGAACTAAACATGTACTACCTTTCATGGATGCTACCATGGATATATAGTTTATCATCTTCAATGGATCATAGGATTATCTCCCTCCTAATCCTTGCTTCATGTATGAGTGCATGTTTTTTTTTTGGAAATATATAATCGAATCCCTCCATCTAACATATTCCACGCTTCCGTTTGCATCCTTATTATCTTCTGCAAAGTGTCATAAGTCTTTCTCCAATTTCCTCTTGATTGTTGACTTCTTTTTGTCCTTGCTTCTTCTAATTGTCTTCAAGATTGATTCTGATTTCAGCTTAACTTTTAATAACTTCCACATGATTTTTTTGATGTATTTCATCCTTTCATGTGTATTATCTGACTTGTATAATGATAGAAATCCTTATCTTGTTTTTTCTTCCATAGGTATAGTTCTTCTTGGAACATATTATCTTCTAAGAGATAGATATACAAGATATGTGCAAAGACTATGCAAACAAGATATGTACAAGAACTAAGAAGAGTATTGTTACCTTGTCTAAGAAGAAGAAGTATGTTTTATCCTGCTTGGTCTTCTTTGTAGGTTCCTTTTCTTCGAAAACTGATGCTTTGTGTGTCCCCTTCCTTTTATATATCCCGAGACAATGATTCTTGTAGTGACCATACTTTCGACAATTGAAGCATTGTATTTTTGACATGTCTTTCTCTTGATTTGGATTCTTCCTTGAACCAAACTTCCTTTTGTTCCTGAAATTCTTGAATCTTATTGTAAAGGCTTGATCATCGCACTTATTTTGGGGTTTCTCTTTTGCAATGATCCTTGATTCTTCTTGAGCATATAAAGTCCACACCTTTCCCCGAGGATAGCGCATCAAACAAGAGTTGATCAGATAGTCCAAACCCTAACCAAGAGATAGTCCAAGCCAAAGTGTAATCTACTAGCTGCAATAGCTACAACGAAAACTCTCCTCCAAACCTGCACACAAACTAGACAACTACAGTGCAAAAAAGTGTTGCTCTACAATTCTGAGAATGCCCCACTAGAATGAAGACTAGCCTCCTGTATTTATACTAATTCTGGCTAACTCCTTGGGCTGAATATTCATTTTGGGTATCTATCTATCCAGTATATATTATTCTTCTAGCCAAATTCTTCTCTTGGAGGAGAATAACCTAATACAAATTATCCTCTTGAGATGACATGTCTTCTAGGGTTATTATCCAACTCATTAGGGTTTCTCATTGCTTCCTAGAATATTCTATTCTCGTCAAGTTTACACATGGATGTAAATACCTCTCGCAACTACCATAATATAACCATGAGGCACCTGACATAGCTAGAGTTTTCATCAGCAAGA
Source organism: Picea engelmannii (assembly GCA_009831015.1). Lineage (NCBI taxonomy): Eukaryota > Viridiplantae > Streptophyta > Pinopsida > Pinales > Pinaceae > Picea > Picea engelmannii. Next base: position 650,957 of record ML784282.1, on the reverse strand, counting down.
TTGTGAGGTTTCATGGCATTCTTAAGAGAATTATATATGATCGGGGATCAATGTTTACTGGACTATTTTGGACTAGTTTCCAAGAGTTCTTGGGAACCCAACTTAACATTTGTACCGGGTATCACCCGGAGACAGATGGGCAAACCAAATGAACCAACCAAATATTGAAGGATATGTTGCACATGTATTTCATGGACCAACATAAGTGTTGTTCCAGAGTTTATACTTAAGGGTTTAAATTATAAAGTCTATGTATCCAAAAAAGTAAAGAGGATTTAAAATATATAAAGAGAAAAATAGTTCTTTAGGAAAGAAGCTATGGCTGATTTCTGAGTTGTCTTTGTCTAGCTTCTAATTGTTCCTGGATGATTAAGTCATGTTCAATGGCTTCCCATGAACGTTCAAGTTCAACCCGGGTGGTGGTTGTCTCTAGGATTGTATTAAACAAGGTTAACGCGATGCTAGTTTGATCTGTGAGCCCGGGTCCTATATTAGGCTATCTTGCAATAGGTACAGTCATGGAGGAAAGGAAGGGTTAAAAATCTATTAATTTTAGACTTGTTGTTTTCTATTTGTATTATATGAGAAAAATTCCCAACTTGAATTAATAGTATAACAATTTTAAAGGTTGTTTCCCATATCTAAGTTAAATTGAAAATAATGCATGAGATGAAAGAAAACAGAAAGTTGTTGAAAAATGTGAGGCATCAAACATGAATGAATCTCACTTTGTAACAGAAGAAGAAAATAGACAATAAATCTTTAATGAAGCATAGAATATAGTGATATGAATAACCCACAGGTGTTGTGTTTGCTGATAGCAAATACAGAGGAAAAACTTTAAATAATCAGATAACTAAAATATCGAATAACCATAGTAGATGTTGTACTAAGTTGTTGTTAAACATTCATCAATGATATATAAGAAATGATGCTGAAAATGAAGTAACAGAGGAACACATAACTCAGGCTTAATGAAATATGGAATCTTTGATTTGTGTTTGTATTAATTCTTGCAAAGGAAAAAATTCTCTACTACAATTGTCCAGGAAAAAGACTTATCTAAGTCTTTTGAAATTATATTTATACAAAGTTTCTCAACCTTAGATGGTTGGAACTCTCCTTATTCCTAGATATTTAATGGTTACAAAAAATAAAGACTTGAACCATTCCATTGATTTCTTTCCTATCTTCTTACATACACCGGTATAACGGGCAACATGTATCGTTTCATCATTTCTTTGAAGTACTTTCTTCGCTTGGCTCAAAACACTCGGCACACCTCTTTATAAACTACGTTACACTTTGCGAAGGCTCCGATGCATCTTTCACTTCAAACAGATACATCCTCTTCCGAATTTTCGACAACCTATCCTTGATCCTTTTATCCTCAAATTTTACTGATTATAACTGCAAGTTTGGCTTCACCAGCCATTTGTCCATTTGTGCAACATTGACCTATATCAGCTGTGAAATTTCAACTTGAGCTTCATATAATCTTTCTTTTAGGTTTAGATGATGTCTTATAACACTGATTTGTTCAAGTAGTCCAGGGAAATTGCCCTTTTCAATGTCTAACAATTTTTTATCTAAGAAACAAAAAGTCTCTTCACATTCTTCCTTTATCTCTTTGGCCATTTTCCTACTTTCAAATATATTGGCCTACCATACCTTCATCATGATAGGGCCTATGATTTGTTCAACGACAGTTGATTTAGGATTTATTGGTACCTCCTGTTTAGCCAAAAATACGACTGCTTTTTGGAAAGTGGCCCGAGCTGCTATAACCTCTTTTTCTTTGAAAGCAATGTTCTCCAATGACTGAATTACATCCCGAAAATAGTTTTGAATTATCTCTAATTTAGAAAACAAGCTTTGTTGTTATGCCTCTATCTTCTGGTGCACTTCCAGTGCCTGGGCTTGGAATATCGTTATATTTACCACCCATCTTTCAGTAAAACTCAATTTATCTTGTAACTTCTTTACTAATTCTTCTTTCTTGATGACTTTCCCCTAAATGGATTGAATTTTCTTATACATCTCATCTAAGCTAGACTTGAGTAGTTGAATATCCTGTTTGTTAGTAGCTCTGGCTTGTTCTAGTCCATTATTTATTTCATCTCTGATATTTTGCTTTGTGTTCCTTATTTGGCTTTGCAATTGGACTATCATTTGATTCCTTTGCTTAAGACTTTATTTCAAGTTATCAACTGAAAACACTCGGTCATTGCAAAATCTCCTAAAGAGCCTGCTAACTCTTTAGAAAAATCCTCTTCTTCTAGATTTTGTCCATCCAGAAGTATTTTGTGCTTTTTTACCATTGTACCTTCTTTCTAGTGAATTTCTTATTTCACTACAACTCTCCTCTTCTTATTGAAAAAGAAGTCCGAGGAAGGTATTTATTCAATAGATATTGGGGTAAGATCGCTTATATATGTAACTTCAATATGGGGAATCCCAAAAGTTGATTGTAAAGGAGTCAATGCCGCAATAGGGATTCCTAACTCTGTGAGTTGTGTTCCTTCTATTGTTTTGGGAATATCGGAAGGAATAGTTGACAATGAAGGAGGAATCGTTTGATCTGATTTTAAAGGAGTCTCAGATTTGGAATTTGTTTTAGAACATGGATTCTCTATCCACGAGATTTGTAATCTTTTTGAAGACCCTTCAGGATTCTTTGAGTTCTCCTCTATAGTCCCTTTATCTTGAGATTTTGATTCGAAACCTGGAGGTATCTCTTCTTGTTCTGAAGGAGAGGTTATTGATTCCCCTTGTAGTATTTTTGGCAACCCACTTCGTTTGTGCTTATGGAAAGAAAGAAATATGGTATGTAGGTTAGGGGATAACTCTTACACTCCTTCTAATATCTCCTCATATGCTCTGACTCCTTTGAATATGTCATCACAAGGGGAGTCTTCATGCTCAAACGTTTTCATGTTGCAATGAGCTAGATGACTTCCCACCATTTGGTATGGGTCGTGCTTTTTGAGTTCAAGATATATCAACTTAATGTATTCTAATGCTATGACTTCCACTTGAGAATGGCCAAGATTAAGCAATGAAAACCTCCCAATCTGTACAGGAAAAACTGGCTATAATTTCTTTTGAGATACTTTTAACTCTGTACCAATGCCTCATGTTATTATATGGTATTCCACTTCTATTCATATCAGTTTGTAAGGGATAAATTTAGGGAGAGAATGGGGGGGAATTTAACAATTGAAGACTCTGACATAAGAGAAGTTCTCTTCGATAAACCAATCAACAACTGTTTTGAGGTTTCCCATGATTTTCTCTGAAATCCGAGGGGGTGGGTATCCATACAATATTTGATGCACAGGTATCACTACATAGTGACAGATCTCATAAAATAAATCTTTTGCTTTCTCTTCCCATAGTTGAGAGTGATAGAAATGGATGGGTTCTGCACAAGTTGAATTCTAGTTCCAATTCATCAAAGGGAAAGGGGTCATATAACAGATAACATCCGTAATTTATGCACACATATAAAAAGACGTAGGTTTTCCCTTTGACTTTTATGTTTGGTACTCTGCAATCTCCTTGGTTAGTTTATCTGATAAAATCTTACCCGAGTTGAAAGTGTAACCCTCGTCTACCTTGTGTATAATTGGCACCCATTCCACAGGGAAATGGGTAGGGCTTTTCCTCCCAAATAGTCTACATAACAACATTATTATATAAACCATTTATTCATTTAACGAGGTTGTGGCATAAATGCCATGGGTATCAGCTCTAAATTTTGATGGAATTCCTCGCCATTCTTTGATTATATCTGGATATGTTTGGTCAAATTATGTACACTCCTTTCTTTGAAATTCTTCTTCGAATTTGGAATTATAAATATATTTATAAACAGGGGATATCTTATACATTACTTGAATATGTTTTGGCCTAAACGAGCCGACAACAACCTTTTGATGGTTCATGATACTCCTGGTTTGCACATTGATGTTCATCAGAGCCCAGTTTATCATGTCATTATATAGCATGAGCTTCAACCATGTAGCTATTTTATGGATCTTGACCTCTACTATATCTCTGAGTTTATTTTCAGTCTTTTCATTTCTAAAATTGTCTAGGAAATTCCCAACCTCATGCTCTAATATTTCAAGAATTTGCATCCAGGATTGGATTGAATCTACAACATGTTGTGTGGTATCAGCTATAACATCCGAATTCAGATTGGAGCTTTCACCAGCGTCATCACTCTTTTTCTGTGTTTTCCTAGGTTCCATGATACCTGTGATAAGAAGCGGGTAGTTGTTACAGATAAGTAGGCGTAATCTTTCTCAGATACAAATTTCTAATTTACTCAAAGTGAGAAAGAAATTTGAATTAGAAACCCTTATTCGCCTTTACCCTGCCTAAATTAGACTGTTCTTTCTATGGTCAATATATTCATTTACCTTAATGAAGAGATTACGTCTAGAGGTATGCATTTTACACTATAAGATATTTCATTAATCTATAATAAGTACTACCAAATATTGACGATTTGAAACTAGGAGTTTGAATGAAATCTCTTTGCAATATCCTAAAAAGAGAAAATGCGAAAGACTAATTTATATCATTAAATTTTGTTTAGATGTTAAGTTAATCATACTTAAAAACATAATACTTTCGGGACTCCAAGCTTTTGGTTTTTTTGGATGAGATGAGTGATATTTCTCCGATTTAAAAAATGTGACTGATTAATCAATATATTAAGTGTGTTTTAAACCTTTAATTAATTGTGATTAGAAAGGTTTTCGGAACTTACAGATCAAGATTTTGAGTTGTCACTTGAGTTGAGATTCCTGAAAAGTAAAAAAGAAAAAAGCTTAAATTACCGTTAAAACATTTTTAATTATTCTTATTAACTTTAACTTTATTCAGAAACTATTCTTTGTTATTTCGGTATCGGGACTTTGGGGTTATTGTTAAATATCAAAATGCATAGATTGCAGAACCCCGAAAACCAAAACTTAAGGAGCTTTTAACATTTGACTTTTCTTTAAAAACAAGGGCGGATCCATAATCTATTCTGACGTTTAGACCATTGGATTGATTGGATGAACCCATTTTTTTATGGTGATTATCCAATTGCATTTTGTTCTTTTTTTTATTTAAATAAAAAGGAAATTTCATTTTAGTGAAAGATTCCTTTTAGGAAAATATATAGTTGTTTCAACATAGGATCCATCTAGGGATCTTGTCTCCTTGTGGGAAGAGAAGAACATGTAGAGCGAGTGCCTTCATTGGGTGAATGGAGTCATTATTGCAATGTTGTGAAACACACTCTAGGGGAAAAACAAACAAGACTTTAAGATTTCATCTTTGACTTTGAAAACTCTACAGAACTAAATAATTCATTCATCTCGAGTTAGGCTTGTAATAGATTTCCTTTCCTAAGACTGACCTCATATTTGTATAAGGTAATCAAAACAACCTTAATCGTTCTATCGAGTTTTATCTGATTTTATTCACATCAAGGTAAAGCATTTCCAATGTTTCAAGTTAGGGAGTCCCATAAGCTTAGAATGTAGATCCAACTAGAAAAAGGAATAGTTACCAGAGCATCTTGTAATTCATGTATAATAACCTATCAGATATGTGGACATTTATTCACTGCCAGTAAGCCTGCTCAGTACCCTGGTGAGATTTCCCACATTGAATTTCCTTTCACCACTTCCATTGATATTTTAGCATTTAAATGCTGAGATGAGGTCAATCATGTTATGAATTTCCTTTCTTCATCTCTTTGGGATAGATTGGGGAAATAATTTAAATGAATTTCCTTTCACCATCTGTCTTGTTTTCAGAATTTGAAGTGGGGGCAATCAACCGGTATATAGTATACTTGAGAAAATATCTATTTAAGATTTACAATAGAGGTCTGTCAACTCACTTAAATTTCTCTAGACTCATCCTCTCCTAACCTTCAAGCATTTTCGACTTCAGGAAAAATCTCAATGGGGGATTCTTATTATATTTTTCATGGAATTTCCTTGAGAGAAATAAATCATCTTAATCATGTTAAAATGACCAAGAGAGTTAGGATTAACATAGACATACTTTAGGTCCAGCTAAAGTTAGAGGAACTATGAAATTTTTCCCTTTCTCATTTTGAAGGTTAGCTTGTGAGTTTCCAAAGCTAAGGTGAGACCCTTCTTCTCTTAAGAAGCTTATGGTAAGATATCAAGGATCAGGCGAAGAGATGAATTGGTCACAACCAGGGGGAAAGAAAGGGGCTTCAAATATTCTATTGTAGATACAAATTCCCTTAACGAGTTTCTTACTCAACTCTTGAAACTTTTCCTTAAATTCTTTTTACTGCTTATTTTTCATACAGTTTTATTATTTTATTTTTTTTGTAGAGAAAAAAAAAATTTAAACATAAAAAGTTGTTTTTCGTTCATTTTCTTTTTTTAGATTAAAAAATTTAGTGATGACATTAGCAACCCTGAAATTATTGTCTTACATTAACATCTTCTAGGACATTTTAACTTGGGTTTTTTAAGACATAAATTCATACCTTAGTAATTTTTTATTCTTCTAGCTGAACCGATGGTTAGTTTATTACCTTTTTTAGAGACATTTAACGTGAGTATTTGTGTACATGTCACCTTTTGATATTTCTAGTCACTTGGCTTATCAACAAGTCTCTTGCAGTAAGATAATCATGATAGTTGTCAGGGGTTTCTAGTAGATTATAAACCTTCCTATTCCATTTTTTTACCTATTTAAAAAGACCTTTTATATTTATAGTAAAAATAAAGACTTATCGAAAGAAAGGTAACTATGAACAAAATATGAAAACAAACCAGTATGTACAATGAAAGTTTAGAAACATATTACTCAATGAAGAGCTTAAGGTACCGTCCGTTGACAGGGGCGATAAGAATCTTTCCATCGAGGTTTTCCAATAAAAATGCATTCTTTCCCTTGGAGGATGCAATTTTGAATGGTTCCCACCAGATCTGATCAAACTTGCCATGTTTCCCAACATCCTCTTTTCTGGCTTCCCATTTTAGAACTTAATCACCAAGGAGAAACTCCCTATCTTTAGTTTTTCAGTCAAATAAGGCTTTCATATTATCTTGATACTTCTGTAGCTTTTCATCTACTTCTACCCTATTTTGCTGAACTTCAATCAATTGATTTATCCTCTTGGTAATGTCATTTGGTTCTTCTTGTGAGTCTTGCTAGAGTTTCATTCCAACAGTGCTAGATTTATTAGTAGAATGACGTCAACACCATATACCATTTGCTTCAATGGAGACATTCCAATTGACCATTTTGTACCTATCCTGTTAGCCCACAAAGCATACTCTAAATGCACATGCCATGCTTTCTTATTTTTGGTTAGTATTTTCTTAATTATAGTGATCAGGATTTTGTTAGATGACTCGGCTAACTCATTTCCCTATGGATAATAGGTTGTGGAGTGTCCTAGCACAATATTATATATTTGGAAAAAACTTATCATGGCCATGGACTTGAAGGCATGAGCATTATCAGTCACTATTTTTCGAGGAAAACTAAATCTTGATAGAATATTATCCTCCAAAAAATGATCACTACTAAGTCAGTTGCATTTCGAGTAGGAATAAATTCCACCCATTTGGTGAAATAATATGTAGTGGTTAGAAACCACTTGTGTTGAGCGCTCAAGTGTGGATGAATTTCTCCAATAAAATCAATACCCCATTACTGAAATGGAGCTTCAATTTTAACTAAAACTAAAGGTAATGCTGAGACTTTCTATTTTCCTGTAAACAACTGACAAGGATTAAAAGTTTGGACTTTAGTGTTTACATCAGTGAATAATTTGGGCTAGTAATACCCGTCTCTTAGGATTTTATAAGTCATTGCTCGCCAAGCATGGTGTCCTCCACACTCCCTCATGGAATTCATCTATAACCTTTTTTGTTTCGTTTTATACTAAGCATCTCAGTAGGAAACCCAGGGGGTCTTTCCAATACAATTTACCATCTATAATACAATATTTTACAGCGTGTAACTTCAATGTCCTAGCTTTAGATGGGGTTAGTTCACTAGGACACTAATGGGTCAATAAATAAGAAACAATATTGCGGTACCAAACTGAAGAAGAGAATTTTTGCACAATTTTTGTTGTTGGCATAGTGAAATTGAGTTCATCTATCTCTAAAGATCCTTCATTCTCCTGCAGATGATTGATTCCAAGGGATTTCAAATTTGATTCAACCAATAATTTAGCCAAACCCTGACCTTTAATAAGTTTAGTTTGTTTAACTTCCAGGTCGAACTCCTAAATTTTGGCTAACCATTTGCCCCTCCTTCCATCATTGTTGGGTTGAACCAGTATATCCTTAACAGAACTGGTTGGCACATAAGCAATGATCTTTGAATGCAGTATGTAAGTTCTGAAATATTTGACAGCTTTCACCATTGCATATGCTTGTTTTTCCAATATGTCATATTTTAGCTTAGCATCTCTGAGAATCTTACTCAAAAATGAAATGGGTTGTTCGAAACCCTCATCGTTTTTCTGTAATAGTACAACTGCAATTGTGTGCTCAGAAGTGAAAAAAAGATCAGAAACTCTTTCAAATAATCAAGACTCGCTAGTACTCGTGCGCCACTTATAACCCTTTTGATGTGTTGAAATGACTCTTTGGATTCAATATTCCACTTAACCTCGTTGTCCTTCTTGAGCATATTTGTAATCACTTTAATGATTTCAACAAAGTTTGGGATAAATCTCCGCAAGAAATTTATTTTTCTTAAAAATGACTGAATTTCTTTTACATTTCTAGGAATATTTATAGTATCTATTGCTTCAATCCTTTTCGGGTCAATATTGATTCCGTCCTTAGACACTATATAGCCAAAGAGTTTACCTTCTTGCATTGTGAAATGAGATTTCTTGGGATTTAGTGACAAACCAAATTTGTGACATTTTTCAAAAGTTTGCTTGAGGTGTACTAGATGTTCTGCATCAGATTTAGAAAAAACAGTTAGATCATCTAGGTAAATAACAAAAACTTGTCTCTTTCTCCAACAAACGATATATCCATAGCTCATTGGAAGGTTTCTCCTGCATTCATTAAACCGAAAGGCATTTTGTCATACATAAAGGTACCCCAAGGGGTAGTGAACGCAGTTTTTTCTTTGTCATCTTTATGTACTACAATTTGATTGTAGCCTGAAAATCCATCAATCATAGACATTCTGTTATCTCCAACTACTTTCTCTAAAACGTGATTCATCTTAGGCAATGGATAATTGTCTTTAAGTGATGATCGGTTCAGATTTATGAAATCTACACATAGTCTGATTTCACCGTTTATCTTCCTTACTAGGACTAAATTAGCTACCCACTTAAAGTATCTTAGTGGGACAATAATCTTGGTGTCCAGAAGCTTCTTGACTTCTTTCTCTATCACAGGAAACAATATAGGGTTAATCTGTCTGAGTTTCTGCCTAAAATGTTTAACACCTTGTTTCAGAGGGATTTTATGTTCCATTATAGTAGTGTCATAGGTTCTCAATTCATCGCAGGACCAAGAAAAACAATTCATCGTAGGACCAAGAAAAAACATATTTATATTGTTTAAGAAACTCCACATACTTACTTTTAATTTCAGGAGAAAGATACTTAGATAATTTTACCAATCTAGGGACTTCGTTAGTACCTATATCACAATCTTCAACCTCTTTTGGATGAGGCTGTAAAGTGGATTTCACAGGGATGTCATCATGATTAAATAACCTCTCTAAGGAGATCATGCCTTTGGGGATCTGATTATTTTTCGAAATAAGAATGCGATGATTAGCAATATTGTCTTGAAAATCCTGGGGATCTTCCCCTTCCCACATGATCCAAGTGGGATCATTCTGGTTTTCTTGGTCGACATGTGTTGCGACAAACTCATCTACCGTTTCTAAAAATTTCCTGATGTTTTCATCATCCTCAAAAACCTTCCAATGTTGTATGTTATTCGATATGGAGGGCCCATTTTTCATCTCTATATGATATTTAAGTTTGAAAACCATTAGAGGGGTGAAGGTCGAGGTTTCTTTAGCCAATGAATCTGCTCGTTGATTTTCAGTCCTAGGGATGTAATGAACATTAATTGATGAAAATAAGTTCTCAATCACATCACAAGGACAGTTCCTATAATATCTTAACCTCAGGTTATTATCTTGGTATTGATGATTGATTTGTTTTATGATCAGTTCAACATCACCGCAGACTTCTAAGTTTTTGATCTTTAATTTTCTGGAAGCTTCTAATCCTAGGACTAGAGCCTCATATTCACAAACATTGTTAGTATAATCAATGTCCCATTTTAGTCTATAATAAAAAGGTATCATGAACTCGTCATCCAGTGCCACTAAAAGCACTACGGCTCCTTCTCCTTCACAACATGAAGCGCCATCAAAAAAAATTTCCAAATTCCTGAACTGTATACATCTTTATTTATTTTTTCTTATTTTTCTTTACATCTTTCTTCTATACATACATCAATATCATCATAAATAGATAGAATACAATTCCCTAGATCCTGATCAACAATTTAAATAGGGTAGTTATTTGGGTTAAGTGGGTTACCGTAAACACAACCCTGGTTTCTCTGTACAAGCACGTGAACTGTCCTCCAAAAATCAGGATCATGGCGTAAGTCATGTCAATTTGGAGGGATCCTCCAAGTTCTTTGTCCCAATACCTAGATAACAACATGCCACACTTTGGGGGTATATCAACAAAAACCACATCCATTAGAATGCTTTTCACATGTATCTATGCAAGATTAACTACTAAATCTTTTATCATATCTATAAATTTGACTTTTCTCGAATCAAAGGAATATAGATCTCCATAAGGTCGAGTGATTTAGAGACCAAGTCTATCCATAATGGCTTTAGGAATTACATTGTGAGAGGCTCCATAATCCAACATGCAATTATGGAGCAAGTGATCATGCACAGTTAGTGTGATATAGAAAGGGGAATTGATATCTCTAGCACCTTCGAAATGTGGTTCGAAAATTATATTAGACTTGTCATCTTCTAGATTTATCACGTCAGCCTGACTTTCAGTATCATAAAAAATAATTATTTTGGCAATTTTCTTTCTGTATATTGGATTTTTTGCCTGTTCAACAAGAGGTATAGGGATTTTGATTTCATTAATTTCATTTTCTAGACTGAAATTTCTCGTTGTTCTATCAACTTTTGTGGTTTGGGCTTCTATCCCTTTCTTTTCAGTTTTATTTTTTTGTGAGGTTTTTGTTTCAGCCACATGATCCTTTCTTTTCCTTCTGTTGATGACTGATGTTTCTATTGGATTTGCTTTGTTAGGCTGTGTGTCAGCAGTCTTGGTTTTAACAGTCTTCTTTTCAATAGCTTTTGGAACTGCCTCATTTGGTTCCCCCCTTGGCAAGATTTTCTTCACTGGGGTGGTTGTTCCTTTCCTGTTTCTAGGCATTAGATTGTACTTTTGGTAGAGTTAGACCATTATGTCATCAACGATTCCTTGATAGGTTGAATCTTCTGTAATCTCAATGTTCTTGTTATTTATAGATATGTACTCTATTTTTAAAGGATTTTTCATAATCTTGTCTTGTTAAATAAGGTTGTTGATAGTCATCGCCAAGATTATTTATGTCTTCTTCTAAATCCTCAAACTCTTGCATGTCTTCTCCTCCTATAAAATTTTCATTTTTGAAGGGAGATTAAATCTTTTGATCCTCACTCTTAATCTGTCTATGTTGTGTTTGAGGGTTAGGATTCCTTCTGAAATCCTTTCTAGGGAGATGATCATTCTTTGATTGTACAATTCCATTCTTGAGATCTTGTTTGAAAATTCTTTAATTATCCTCACCATGTTATCCATATTGTCTTTAGAAGACCTACCTGATCCAGAGGATCCCGCTTGGTCTTTGTACCATATCGTTTCCCTATTTCCCATTTCAAATTTTGTTTTTAACTTACCTAATGCCATCATGTTTGAATCGATTTTCAGGTCATCATCTTTCATCTTGGTGAGGTCTACTAATCTCCTTTCCATTAATAACAAAGATAAATTAGGATCGAAATACCCAACAAAAGTTACCTTCGCTGGATGTTGGGAAGGTTTAACCTCAACTAGAATTTTATTATACAGTTTATTAAATCTTTGGGTAAACTCGAGAAACGATTCAAATTTTTTCTTTCTCAGATCCCCAAACTCATTTAAATAGTAGATATAGTCTTTCCTTTCTCCCCATTGTTTGATAAAAGCATTTTCCAACTCATCATATGACCTTATTGATCCTGCTACTAGACCTTGGAACCAGGTTCTCACCTGTCCTTCAAAGGTTTGAACTAAGAGTCTCGAATAAATATCCTCATGTTCAATACCAAGGATGTCATCAAATTGATCAAAGAAATTGATATGTTTGACAACAGTCAAATCTCCCTCCCCAGTGAATTTGGGCAGATTTTTCATATAATTTTCAGGTAGGTCATGGAGGGGAACTGGGAGAACTAGAGGGCCATATCTAGAGAATACCTTACAAAAAATCCTAGGAGGAGGAGGTGGTCCATGGTCTCCTTCTCCTCCTCCTGCACCTTTGACACCACCTGCTCCGACTGCAGGCATTGAAAATTAGGAGATGAAACTTGGAGATTATAAAGGGGAATTTTAAAGGGGTGTAGTAACCCTTTGGTCAGGGATGAATAGGGAAATATGGTTTTGGGAAACTGGTCATCAAGGGATAGGAAACTTGAAAAATAAGGAATTGGAAATCATGGACTCATTTCTTCAGAATTATAGGGTTAATATACAGGAGAATCAATGGGAGTCGAGTCAAGGTATACAGTATATTCGTTGGAGTTCTGAGAGATAGGAATCTTAACTTCAGGAAGTGAAGAAATGTCAATCAAGCCAGGGAGTGAGATACATATTTTACCTTTATATGTGAAAGGAACAGTTGAGAAAGTATCAATTTTAAATTAGGGTAAGACCAATCGAGCCTCTAGGGTTTCAATTTGATTGGTGGATAGTTCTCTGCAAAAGAGTGGGGTATTTGACCTTTAAAGCAGATGCTTAGCATTCGACTGTGTGAATTTAGTTTGATAAATCTCATTTGTTGATGAAGTGTTATGCTTAAGGTATCATCTTCATTTAAAAAAAAAATCTGGATAGGATACAGGTGAAGTATGTTTGTCATATGGAATCTTCTTAGTATTCTTTTAGTTAAAAGCCACTTTATTAATCGTGGAGTCACCAAGTGAAAGATGAAAGTAGCCTTATAAAGTTTTCAATCTTTGTTCACTACCAAAGAAAGAAATCATCAATGTTCTTCCTCCCAGGGAAAATAGTTTTGTTTCTTCATCCCTGACAACGACGCCAAAAAGATGTTGTTCCAGAGTTTATACTTAAAGATTTAAAGTATAAAGTCTAGGCATCCAAAAAGGTAAAGAGGGTTTAAAATATATAAAGAGAAAAATAGTTCTTTAGGAAAGAAGCTATGGCTGATTTCTGAGTTGTCTTTGTCTAGCTTCCAATTATTCCTAGATGCTTAAGTCCTGTTCAATGGATGCCCATGAACATTCAAGTTCAACCTGGGTGGTGGCTGTCTCTAGGATAATATTAAACACGGTTAACACGATGCTAGTTTGATCTGTGAGCCTGGGTGCTATATTAGGCTCTCTTGCAATAGGTACAGTCATGGAGGAAAGGAAGGGTTAAAAATGCATTAATTTTAGATTTGTTGTTTTCTATTTAGATTATATGAGAAAAATTCCCACCTTGAATTAATAGTATAACAATTTTAAAGGTCGTTTCCTATATCTGAGTTAATTTGAAAATAATGCATGAGATGAAAGAAAGCATAAAGTTGTTGAATAATGTGAGGCATCAAATAGGGATTAATCTCACTTTGTAACGGAAGAAGAAAATATACAAGAAAACTTTAATGAATCATAGAATATAGTGATCTAAATAACCCACATGTCTTGTGTTGGTTGATGGAAAATACAGAGGAAAACTGTAAATAATCAAATAACTAAAATAGAAAATAACCACATTATATGTTGTACTAGGTTGTAGTTAAATATTCATCAAACATATATAAGAAATGATGATGAAAATGAAGTAACAGAGGAACACATAACTCAGGATTGATGGAATATGGAATCTTCGATTTGCATTTGTAGTAATTCTTGCAAAGAAAAAAATTCTTTGCTACAATTTCCCAAGAAAAATCCCCATGTAAGTCTTTTGAAATTATATTTATAAAAAGGTTATCAACCCTAGATGGTTGGAACTTTCATTATTCGTAGATATTTAATGGTTACAAAAAATAAATACTTGAACCGTTCCACTAATTTATTTCCTATCTTCTTACATACATTGGTATAACGGGAAACATGTATCGTTTCATCATTTCTTTGAAGTACTTTCTTTGCTTTGCTCAAAACACTCGACACACCTCTTTATAAACTGAACTACTCTTTGCGAAGGCTCTGATGCATATTTCACTTCAAACAGATACAACTTCTTCTGAATTTTCGGCAACCTGTCCTTGATCCTTTTATCCTCAAATTTTACTGTTTGTAACTGCAAGTTTGGCTTCACCAACCATTTTTCCATTTGTGCAACATTGACTTGTATCAACTATGAAATTTCAACTTGATCTTCATGTAAGATTTCTTTTAGGTTCATTTGATGTCTTATAACATTGATTTGTCCGAGTAGTCTAGGGAAGTCACCCTTTCCAATGTCTAGTAATTTTTTATTTAACAAATCAAAAGTCTCTTCACATTCTTGATTTATCTGATTTGTTCAACGACAGTTAATTTAGGAGTTACTGGTACCTCCTCATTAGCCGAAAATATGATTGTATTTGGAAAGCGTCCTGAGTTGTTGTAGTCTTTTTTTTTTTTGAAAGCAATGTTGTCCAATGACTAACCTACATCTCAAAAATAGTTTTGAATGATCTCTACTTTGGAAAACAGGTTCTGTTGTTCTGCCTTTAGGTTCTAGTGCACTTCCAGTGCCTAGGCTTGGAATATCGTTATATTTACCACTTGGATTTTAGTAAAACTCAATTTATCTTGTAACTACTTTACTAATTCCTCTTGCTTGATGACTTTCCCTTGAATGGCTTGCATTTTCTTATACATTTCATCTAAACTAGACTTGAGTAGTTGAATCTCCTATTTGTTAGCAGCTCTGGCGTGTTCCAGTCCATTATTTATTTCATCTCTGATATTTTTCTTTATGTTCCTTATTTGGCTTTGCAAAATCCTCATCTTCTAGATTTTGTCCATCTAGAAGTATTCTGTGTTTTTTTACCATTGTACCTTCTTTTGGGTGCATTTCTTGTTTCACTACATATTTCTTCTTCCTACTGAAAAAGAAGTCCGAGGAAGGTATTTATTCAATAGAGATTGGGGTAAGATCACTTATATACATACATTCAAGATGGGGAGTCCCAAAAGTTTACTGTAAAGTAATCAATGCTGCAATAGGACTGCCTAACTCTGTGGGTTGTGTTCCTTATACTATTTTGGGAATATCGGCAGGAATAGTTGACGATGAAGGAGGAATTGTTTGATCTGATTTTAAGGGAGTCTCAGATTTGGATGTTGTTTCAGACCTTGGATGATTTTTCCACGAGGTTTCTGATCTTTGTGAAGACCCTTCAGGATTCTTTGAGTTCTCCTCTGTAGTCCATTTATCTTGAGATTTTGATTTGAAACTTGGAGGTATCTCTTCTTGTTCTGAAGGACAGGTTATTGATTCCCCTTGTGTTATTTTTGGCAACCAACTTCGTATGTTCTTCTGGAAAGCAAGAAAGTTGGTCTGCAGGTCAGGGGGTAATGCCTGGACTCTTTCTAATATCTCCTCATATGCTCTGGCTCCTTTGAATATGTCGTCACAGGGGGAGTCTTCATGCTCAAACGTTTTCATGTTGCAACGAGCTAGATGATTTCCCACAATTTGGTATGGGTCATTATTTTTGAGTTCAAGATCTACCATCTTAATGTATTCTAATGTTGCAGCTTCCACTTTAGAATGGCCAAGATTAAGCAATGAAAACCTCCCAATTTGTACAGGAAGAAATGGCCAAAATTTCTTCTGAGCTACTTTTAACTTTGTACCAATGCCTCCTGTTATTATTTGGTATGCCACTTCTCTTCATACCATTCTATCAGGGATAAATTTAGGGAGATCATGGGGGGAATTGAACAACTAAATACTCTAACATAAGAAAAATTATCTTCGATAAACCAATCAACAATTGTTTTGAGGTTTCCCATGATTTGCTCTGAAATCCAAGGTGGTGGGTATCCATACAATATTTGATGCACAAGTATCACTACATAGTGATAGAGCTCGTAAAATAAATCTTTTTCTTTCTTTTCCTAAAGTTGAGAGTGATAGAAATGGATGGGTTTTGGACATGTTGAATTCTAGTTCCAATTCATCAAAGGGAAATGGGTCATAACAGATAGAGTCCATAATATATGAAGACATATAAAAATATGAAGGTTGTCCCTTTGACTTTTTCATTTGGTACTCTGCAATATCCTTGGTTAAGTTATCTGATAAAATCTTACCCCAGTTGAAAGTGTAACCCTCATCTAGCTTATGTATAATTGAAACCCATTCTCCGAGGAAATGGGTAGGGATTTTCTTCCCAAATAGTCTACATAAAATCATTTCTATATAAACCATGTACTCATTTAACAATGTTGTGGCATAAACACCATGGGTATTAGCTCTAAATTTTGCTGGAATTCCCCACCATTGTTTGATTATATCAGGATATGTTTGGTCAAATTATGTACACTCCTTTCTTTGAAATTCTTCTACAAATCCAGAATTATAAATATATTTGGAAATAGGGGATAGATTATACACTACTTGAATATGTTCTGGCCTGAACGAGCTGACAATGAACTTTTGATGGTTCGTGATACTCCTGGTCTGCACATCGGTGTTTATCAAAGCCAAGTTTATCATGTCATTGCATGGCATGAGCTTCGGCCGTGTAGCTATTTTATGGATCTCAGCCTCTACTACATCTTTGAGTTTATTTTCAATCTCTTCGTTTCGAAAATCGTCTAGGAAATTCCTAACCTCATGCTCTAAGATTTCAAAAATATGCATCTAGGACCAAACCGAATCTACAACATGTGGTGTGGTATCAACTATAACATCTGAGTTCGTATTTGAGCTTTCACCGACATATCACTCTTTTTCTACATTTTCCTAGGTGCCATGATACCTGTGATAAGAAGTCAGTAGTTGTTACAGAGAAGAAGGAGTAAGATTTCTCAAATACAATTTTCTAATTTATTGAAAGTGAGAAATAAATTTGAATTAGAAACCATTATTTTCCTTTAGCTTGCCTTAATTAGACTGTGCTTTCTACGGTCAATAAATTCATTTTCCTTAATGAGGAGAGTATGTCTAGAGATACGTGTCTTACACTATAAGATATTTCATTAATCTATAATAAGCGTTGCCAAATATCGACGATTCAAAACTGGGAGTTTGAATGAAATGTCTTTGCAAACTCCCGAAAAGAGAAAATGCGAAAGACTAATTTATATCATTAACTTTTGTTTAGATGTTAAGTTAATCATACTTAAACACTTAATATGTTCGGGAATCTAAGCTTCGGGTTTTTTTGGATGAGATGAGTGATACTTCTCTTATTTCAAAAATGCGACTGATTAATCAATATATTAAGTGTGTTTTAAACCTTTAATTAATCGTGATTAGAAAGTTTTTCGGGACTTACAGATCGGGATTTTTATCTGTCGCTTGAGTTGAGATTCTCGAAAAGTAAAAAAGAAAAAATCTTAAATTATCGTTAAAACGATTTTAATTATTCTTATTAACTTGGTTTAACTTTATTTAAAAAATTTCTTCATGATTTCAGTATCGAGACTCTGGGATTATTGTTAAATATCAATTTTCATAAATTGCAAAACCCTGAAACCCAAAACTTAAGGAGCTTTTAACATTTGACTTTCCTTTAAAACTAAGGGTGGCTCCGTAATCTGTTCTGACATTTAGACCGTTGGATTGATTGGATGACCCCTTTTTTTTCGATGGTGATTATCCAATTACATTTTGTTATTTTATTTATTTAAATAAAAATGAAATTTCATTTTAGTGAAAGATTCTTTTTAGGAAAAGATATAGTTTGTTTCAACAAGAAGTGTTGGGAATAATTCCTGCCACTCGTAGAATTCGCATATAACAACAATTATCAAAGCACCATTAAGATGGCGCCTTTCGATTTTCTTTACGGGAGACCATGTTGGACGCCTTTGAGTTGGGACCAGCTTGAGGATAGGGTCCTAGAGGGACCAAAAGTGTTCCAAGAAATGGAAGATAAAATGAAAACTATAAGAAAAAGGATCAAGGAAGCACAGGATCGACAAAATATTTATGCCAATGCACATCGTGTCGACCATAGTTATGAAGTTGGTGATCGAGTCTTCTTGCGGGTGAAACTGCATAAGAGTTCAATCAAGTTTGGAAAGGGTGGAAAACTGTCTCCTAGGTTCATGGGACCTTTCAAGATTGTGAAAAATAAGGGGCCCATGGCCTATCAACTAGCCTTTCTTGATTATTTGAGGCATATGCATGATGTTTTTCACCTATCTATTTTGAGACTTTATATTAATGATCCTATAGATGTTATTGACATGAGTTTCTTGCAGGTATCTAATGAGGGTGCACTCATGGCTGATCCAATCTGCATCCTGGACCATCACATTCAACAACTAGGGTGTAAAACAATAGATTAGGACATATATAGTCCACACTCGATGACCTATTAGGACACATGTGATATGTGTCAATAGTTTCTATTTTTTTTATATCTAGACCTACGATATTCTGATACACTTTATTTTTGCACTTACATACTCTGAAACTTCGGGACAAAGTTTAAAACAAGAGGGGGTGTATGTAACATCCCACTCTTGCGCACACTAAGTGAACTTATTCTTTAAGGACACTTGCGTGCAAGTGATCCGGGTTATTATACTATTGGTCCTTTGATTGTGATTATGAGATATTGTGGATTTAATGATATGTTATTTTTTTGTATTTACATAAATAGGTGCTATTGATTGAGTTCTCCTGAGTGTGTAGGACTCTGGACATTGAGGATGTAGAGGCATCGATGAAACCCCTTGGACTCTGGATGGAGTCAGGGAGTGGGCTATTAGGGTTTGAATGTTGTTGATGTGACATATGTATATATGATTAGATGCTATTATGATTGATTATTATTGTTGACATGATTCGTTGATGGATGCAGGCTGATGATAGCTTTCCGACCAGACTCACATTTGGAGTAGAGGGGTCACATACTAAAACCAAAGACATTAAGGGAGAGGTGTGGAAAAATACCTGCCACAACCTACTAGCACTCCCAACATGACTCAAACTGTAGGCTAAAAATTACCTAGTTCGAAAAGACCCACATTGTCATGAGGGAAGACTGTGACAATCTCTCATGATGATTCTAAGGGGTGCGCAATAAGGCAGGGGCCTTATTCCTTAGAGGCCCTTAGTCTCCTACAAGATCACTTGGTGGAGTATTAACTCTAGGGTTAGACGTCTACCAAATTTAGTCAAGAGGCGAGTGACACCCTTGGAGCACATAGTGCATCTTGATGGGCATGTCACACAAGGAAAACAGAAAGAGGTGAGTGGCACCCTTGAAGCACGTAGTGTGTCTTAAAGGGCACGTCGCAATTTTAACTGGTGAGTGAATAAACCTAGTCGACCTGAAAATGAATGATGTGATAAGTAAAGTTTAATGACTAATTTTTCCCTTCCAAATTGTCATCAAGCCTAATGAATTAAAAACCTAGGTCTGAGTATAACTTTCTCTTATCGGAGTTGGGATACCCAACTCGGGTAATGAGTGGTAGCTTGACCTTGCAAGGTGAGTTAGGTGATATCATTTTCTATTATTTTGTGTGTGTCCCCTTTGGAGCTCAGGGGGCTCAGGGGGGAGAAGAGTACCCCTAGCGTTGGCTAGGAGGTACCAGTGAGGTCACATCTGTTGGAAAGCGAGAGCTGGATAGATCCCGCGCTGGACAATGAATTCAGATATTTCTCATTTGGCTACGGTACACATGTGTATATTTGTATTGAATGGTAGTTTAAATATTGTTCATGTGCCTTCAGTAATGTTCTTCTACTATGTTAAAGTTTATTTTTTATTCAACATAACACTATCTAGAGATTTCATTTTTATCTTCAGCAAATTATCTTGATGAGCCCAAAATTTTTTGATCAGAGAACTTAATGTCATCCCAACCTTATGCTTGTTGTCTTTTGAATTGATTTCCCATGGCGAATTGAAACTCTGATTTCAATGACTTCTCTTCGTTTGTTTTTAATAATTTAATACGACGAAAAATTGTGTTTTTATCTTCTATCCCTTAATCTTTAAGTTATTAGTCTGTGCCAGAGCAGTTAGCTAGGAGCCTAATCAACTTTCTTCATGCCGTTGTTTAAGACTGATATTTAAATGCCCTTCTTTCCTGTGCATGGATAATAAATGAAGGATAAAAATTTTCTCAACTGTCTATCCCTTACTTATCTCTGTGTTTTTCTTTTATGATTAATCCTTGCATTCCTGTGAATGAGTATCTCTTTGTTTGATTGATTCATTGTTGAATGATTAATCCTTGCATTTCTGTTAATGAGTATCTCTCTATTTGATTGATTCATTGTTGAATGATTATCACTGCATTGAATGATTAATATCTAAAGGATTAATCTCTAATTCCTTGGCTCCTGGCGAAAAGGGGAAAAATTATTTTTCTTTGCACTTTACCCATCATTCAAACCACATTTTTCTTGGCATCTTACCCAACCTTCACACCACGTCTTTCTTGGAGTTTTACACAACCTTTCCTCCCAGTTTTTACACAACATTCTGGTTTGTATTTTCTTCTTCCTTAGTCACGGATCTTATTGTTATTTACGCAACGATATTATATTTATTAGACAAAAATATCATGTATTCAATAAACTTGTGAATGGACTACGCTTTTAATATATATTGATAGTGATTTTATATATTGGGTGGCTGCGAATTTAATAGATATAAACAATGATACCATTCATTTAATAGACAACTATGTCATGTGTTAATAGACATCGATTTCATGTATTAATAGACAACGATATCATTCATTTAATAGATAGCTATGTCATGTGTTAATAGACAACGATTTCATGTATTGAATGGAAAAAAATATCATATATACCAACAATATCATATTTAATAGGAAACAATATCATATATACCAACGATATCATATTTAATAGACAACAATATCATATATACTAACGATATCATATTTAATAGACAACAATATCATATATACCAGCAATATCGTATTTAATATGCAACAATATTTAATAGACATCAATAATTAATAGACAACAATATCATATATACCAACAATATCGTATTTAATACACAACAATATGAATAGACAACAATATCATATATACCAGCGATATCATATATACTAGTGATATCATATTTAATAGAAGGCAATATCATATATACCAACAATATAATATTTAAAAGACAACAATATCATATATACGAGTGATATCATATTTAATAGACAACAATATCATATATACCAACGATTATCAATAGAAATTACAACAATAGTTATTAACCGACAATGATATGGTTGTTGACGATGATTACCAATAGACACAACAATAGTTATTAATTGAAAATGATTTGGTTTCTAACAACGATTATCAATAGACACAGTAATAGTTATTAATCAATAGCTAGATTGTTGCTGACAATGATTCCCTTAAATTATATTGTTAGATAGTGATATGTGTTAAGATAGCGTTACCCATAAATTATTTCTGTTAGTCAACGATATATTTTTAAGATAGGTTATTCCAACAATTGGATTTTGGATATTCTTCATTTTATTCTTGTTTATAGCATTGGAGAATGGATCATGGGGTAGCTAATTGCATACATTGATGCCTTGACTTAATGAATTTTCTGGTCCTGAAATTGCACCTATATTCCTTAATATCTTATGTCAATTATGGTTAAGAAAGCACTTGAATACTACTTCCATTATATAAAGAGTCAAACAAAATATCCATGCACCTTAATTCTTGGATTTTATTTGAGTTATTTCTATTTTTCAGTTTGCGAGACCTCCTCGAAAAGTGCCTCATAAGAAGACAAGAAATCCTTTGGTTAGTTGCGCAATTTAATTTGAATGATGTCACCTTGCGTCTTGTCGACTTTTTGATTGGGTGCTTCAGTATAAAGAACTTGAATACTACTTCCATTATATAAAGAGTCAAACAAAATATCCATGCACCTTAATTCTTGGATTTTATTCGAGTTATTTCTATTTTTCAGTTTGCGAGACCTCCTCGAAAAGTGCCTCATAAGAAGACAAGAAATCCTTTGGTTAGTTGCGCAATTTAATTTGAATGATGTCACCTTGCGTCTTGTCGACTTTTTGATTGGGTGATTCAGTATAGTTTTTGTGTATTTATTGATAGATGATTCGGTCTCCTAGCATGAGGAATTTATCTTCTGTTAAAGGTATATATATTTTATGTTGTGCCATGGTTACTGTGATGCCTATCACCATGTGATGACATGATTCCTGATGAGGGAATCATTGCGAGCCCTGATGGAAAGATGCGAATGATAACCTAGTCAGAGTCTTGTTCTTCTCGATGTGGGTGTATTTTTCGTTGTAATTGATGTTGGTACTTGGTTTTGTAATGTCTTAATGCGATTGGTTTTACACTCCGCAGAGGTTTCTAGTTACTGGTCGTCGAAGCCGATGTGTCGGGTTGTTGATGTTATCCTTTAGTTTGTAGGTGGTGTCTTTCTTGTGTCAGGCGAGCAGTCATTTTTATTTGTCTATTCATTATCGCATGGTTCATCCAGTTGCATGATGTGATAGTATGTTGGGTCATTGTTGTCTATTCTCTAAAGGTGTAAGTTGTGTTCATCATCAAGTTGTGTTGATTAATTGTTGTTGTTGATTGACTTCCTGCATAAAACAAAAACAAAAATTGCACTTGCTTTGCATCGCATGTAGTCATAACGAAGGGGGTTGTTACAAACTTTAATTCATGTGGCAGTTGGTATGCCTTGACTTTGGTGAATGTGAAAATATATTGTGGTGACCTACATGAACGAGTCTTGTGGTGTAATTAGGAAGATTTTGATGCAATTATGGAGGTGACTTGAGGATTTTTCTAACTCTTAGATGAGGTAACTTCGTGCATTGGTGCCTTAAACAAATTTGTTGGGTCAAGTGATGACTTAAAAGTCACAATGATAGTGCCATATTTTGGATGCTTGCGGTGGTGCAAGGAAATTTTGTTCTAGGACATGGATGGAGTCAACAAAGAAGTCAACCAACAATTGTTGGGAGTTTACCTGAATGGGAAGAAAATAGACCAAGTGACTTGGGTGGTGTTCACTTTCCTTTGGTATCGGACATTGGATGAGGAAAAACGTACCTTGGTGACTTGCATATGATTTTGGGATGACTCAGTGATCCAGAGTGGGTCGTTGATTGAGGTTGATAGGAGTATTGGTTTGAACCTGTATAAGGAATGAAATTTCCTTGGGGGTCAATCTCTCTTTATGAATCACTTTGGACATTTCTTTTAGACGTTTGAGAAGTGTGGGTGTGTTGAAACTTAGGTTTTCCAACATACTTAGTTGCAATGGGAAAACGAGTTTGGCTAGAGAGTTGAACATCACAGATTTTGTGGATGTTGTTGAGGATATAAGTGACTTAAGTTGGGTGAGTATGTAATTTCCTTGACTAAAAGGGAACAAGAACCTTCACCCAAGTCCTCAACAAGAAAAAATGGTTGGTTTCCTTGGCACCCAAGAGTCACACTAGTTGGGAAAGTGGGTGCCTTGGGCATGTAAAAATTCCAAGGGGATTTCCAAAGCATGAGTAAAAGAAAAAGGTTAAATGCACCAAAGAGGTTCAGGCAGATCACCATGAATGCACCGAAGGCTTGGGCACTCTAGTGTCAAGGGACACAAAGATTGATGCGTGCGTGGGTTCATTTGGGAACATGGATCCCTGAAGGGGCACATTATTTTGTTTGGGTGTGTTGTTCCGTGAAGGGGCATGATCCACCCAAAGGATTTGATGATTTGTTAAGGTGACATTTGGAGTCCATATAAAATAACAAGGGTAAAAAACCAAGAAGGTACGAGAAAGAGAGATTGATCAACACTAATATTCCAAGGAATATTTAGAAAAGGAATTGTGCTACCTTGAGGTGATTATGTGGACAGAGTTGGGGAAACCTTCTTTGAGTTGAGTCTAGCAATAGGTAGGGTGACTTTGGATCTTAGGGAAGTCTTGTTACAAGTTTGGGTGAGGTGTGCTATGAGATAGAACTATAGGTATATATGAAGTCTTGTGACAGAGAAGAGACAAAGAGTTTGTGTTGGGAACATATCTAGTGTGTACTACAGAAGTTTCGAAAGTTGTTGTGATGGATGAATCTTGGGGTGAAAAATATGTGTACGAGTGTCTTTGTGAGGTAAGGTGAGTCGTGTGACCCGAACTATTAGTGCTCATATTGTAACTATTTCACAATAATAATAATTATCTAGGTTTTAGGCACATCTTGTGCCTCCCAGACTATATTTGTGTCTCTCCTATTTGTTCCACAAGTGTTCTCCTCGTTTCATGGATGTATGCTTAAATGATTAAATCCTAAGACTATTAACAAATTGTCTAAGTATACAAGTGAGTTGCAATATAGTAGGAATGTGAATCACTTGTAGCCATGAATAGAGTATGGTTATGCTCTAGGTGAAGAGGTGTAGTCCAGAAAAAGTATTCTTAGTGTTTCCAAGCAGCCAAGTGAGAATCATTGTGATGCCACACGTCCTTAGGAGGTGCACAATTGTAAGATTGGGGTAGGCATCATGTGGAGATGTGACACCATTCATAATATATAAATAAAATATTAAAAATATACTTTACCATAAAATATAAGGGAGACCTTTTGCATGACTTGAAATCATCCCCAACCGTCCTAACAAACATGTGTTATCAACCATCCTAACAAGCATCTATTAATTTATTTTGATTTCATGGAAGATTCTATGGATTAGAAGGTATATAGTATATGTGGTCTAGATTGAGAATAGTGAAACATCACATTGAATCCCATTAATTCACTTATGGGTAAGTGTAAGAAGTTCATGGTTGAAAAGGTGGCAAGCCATGCAATAGGAATGCACACTCAAAAGAAAAGGGTGTGTCTTCTTAGGAATGCACATGTTGGCCCTCGACCAAGTTTTGAGGAAACATTGATCAAGTTTGACCACCTTTTTGGACTTTGAAAGGTTGGTCGAAGATGGAGCGCCCAGGCGGAGCTAAGATCACAAGATCTCACTTGATTTGTAGACCCAACAATTGGTTCATTAGGGTTTTGTATTAAGGTTTATTGGATGTCGGCCCATGGGTTTACCCATGACTAGGCCTCTTTTTAAATGTAAAAGTATAAATAAGTAAGAATGTAATGTAGAAAGGAGTCAATAGGTTGCAAGGCTAAGTGCAAGTAGTTTTGGGTTGCTTAGTACAACACACTGTGTATGTAAGGATTTGTGCTTAGAAGAGGAGTTGGCTTTGTGCCTTGACCTGATTTTGGGAAGGAGGATTTGGTGCTTAGTGTGTAGATCACATGTCTGGTGCGAAGCTTGGCTTTATGGCTCAGTGAACATGATCAAATGAATGTAAGAGATTGAAGCCTAATAAATAAGAAGAAGAAGTTGGTGGACATAGCCCCACACTAGAGTGAACCATGTATATCATGTGTTGATGGTTTTCTTGTGCTATGATGTTTATGTTTTGAATCTACTTAATGCATTGATTGTTATGTATGATAGATAGATCTATGAATGCTTAGTTCTTTATTTATGTTGAACATACTAGATCTAGCGTATAATGCTAAGTGCGATGTGTATTTGGTCATTGTTACTGCATTGCTCTATCTTTAAGGTTTGTTCTATGATGTGAATGAAGATGATAAAGTAATGCATGTTGTTCTTAAGTAATTTGTGTAGTAATTGTAATCATAGATCTGTGTCGCATCTTGGTTACAGACACCTAAGTCATGTAATCCACTCTACCTCTACCTCAGGTGAGAGTTCACCTGCTTCGCAGGTGTTGCTGAAAGGGCTGGTAGTTAGTTTTTTGTTGGTGCGTTGTTGAAGCATTGAACCCTGGGTCTACCCCTATGCCAAGAAATGGTTCTGTTGTGAGGACCTAAAACTATGATTGTTGGGAACTTAAGTAAAGAAAAGATAAGCTTTGTGCATAGATATATTGTTGTATTGTGAAGTACTCTACTTGACTCGCGAAATCTCTATGCTAAGAATGAAACCCAATTTGAAGAAAAGAGGTAAGATCTTGAAAGAGGTAAAGACTTCTTCTTTGATAAGAGTAAGATAAGTGGAAAATTTTGTTTCGAAAGCATGAATCTAAGTATGTTTGATAGATTTTGTCATAGTATGAAAGCTAGGGTACAGTTAGAAGAAAGAGTTGATCTAAATAAATTAGATAAAAGTAGAGAAAGATATGATACTCCTATGCATAGAAAGAATTTTTGGACTAATAATTGGGTGCAGGAATCTAGAAACATGTTTTTCAGATTGCATGTCCAACACTGTGATCCTAGTGTGTAGTACATGAGAAGTTGGGGAACTTACAAGAGAAAGAGAGGATTGACACTATGTTATAACTACAGAAGATCATGGCATCTTGCTAAGGAATTCCCTAGTGCAAGTCCTATTTGTCTTTTTTCTAAAGTTGTTGGTCATGAAGATGAGGATTGTCCAAGAATGATTGCTAAAGTAGAACAAATGAGCACGAGACAAGAGAACTATGAAGGAAGTGAAGAAAATAAGAGCATGTTATAGAATCATGAAGGGAAAGAATCAGAGAAAGTTCAGACTACATTAGTACAGTTAAAAGAGGCAAGGAATGATTACAAAAATGTTAGTTTACTAGAGATCATGAAAGAAAAAAAACTTATAGATACAAGAATAGTAGACTTCGACATAGACTGTGTCTTGGATGAAGAAACACAAGTGAATATTATCACATAAAGCACTTGGGAAATTTTCGAAAAGCCTACTATAGTTGGGAAGAATAGGTTTATTCAAAGGAAAGATGATAACCTTATGTGGAAGAATTACTAATGTACATGTTATCATTCATGAACATCAGCTGAAGAGGAATTTGGAGTCATTAGGTTTGTTGAGAACAATTCCCTTTTCCCTCTTGTTAGGAAAGACTTGGATTGAGAAGGATCATATCATAAGGAAATAAGAAGAAGAAGCTATAGAAAAGAAAAAGAAAGAACTAAGGGATTTAATAGCTAGAAAAATAGATTGACTGATAGAAGAACACGAAGTTGAGTCGAAGCAACAGAAGGCAAGAGAATTAGCTATTGAATTTGAAAGAACGCAAGAACGTTTGAAGGAACTATCCATGCGAGAAGAAAGTACATCCATCTAGGAAGTGGTAAGGGAAGGGATATTACCTTTGAACCCTTTGACATCACATCAACAACGTGAAGTTACTACGCTAGGAAAAGATAGGAATAAGAATGGAAAGAGGAATTCAGAAACAGTTAGAGAGACTCAGATCACAGGAAAGAAGTTAAGGAAGCTCAGTAAGAAGAAATCCAACTTGGAAAGACTACAGGAAGTTACAAATAACAAATGGAAGACTTCACAGGATTTAGGTTTGCAGGATCTGAACCTCATTGGGACAACATAACCGCGTAGAATGAAATTTTGCCTCGACGAAGCTATATGACCATTGGAGGTGCCCTGACTATTAGAACGATGCTCTAGAATGGCTAGGAAACACATTTATGGCTGAATATACTGTGTCTGGGATGAAGAGTGTAGACTTATGAACGCCTCACAGAACATCGAGAGATGAGAAAACTAGAAGCGCAGCTACATGAGGCACAACAACAGGCACTAACAGTTCAAGCACAGATGAAGTTACTCACTATAGTCGAGAGAATGAAGAGATCACAAGAACTACATGCGGGCCAACAACATATTATTTCCATCGAGGGCAGAGTAATGGAAGTCACACAGAAGCTACAACCGATGAAGGAGGATGCCTCTGCGGTGTTTGAAGAGATCGAAGGACAAGGTTCGTAGTTGCACCAATTGGTTGTGACAATGGAACAACACCTGGAAGGGCCTGTTACAGAGAAAATGATCTAAGAGTTCGTTGAGCAGGAGGCTCAGGAGAAGAAACAAGTCGAGGCAACTCAAGCTAAGCGCAAGGCCTTTGAAGCAATGTTTCCTAGATTTGATTGACTCAAGATGAATCACAGGTGAGTGTTGGGAGATTTTTCTTCCTCAACCAAGTTTTGAGGAAACATTGGTCAGGTTTGACCACCTTTTTGGACTTCGACAGGTTGGTCGAAGATGGAGCACCTAGGCGGAGATGATATCACAGGATCTCACTTGATTTGTGAACCTAACAAGGGGTTCATTAGGGTTTATGCAATGTCAACCCATGGGTTTACCCATGATTAGGCCTCTTTGTAAATGTAAAAGTATAAATCAATAAGAATGTAATGTAGAAAGGAGTCTATAACTTTCAAGGCTAAGTGAAAGTAGTTTTGGGTTGTTTAGTGCAACAGACTGTGTATGTAAGGATATGTGCTTAGTAGAGGAGTTGGCTCTGTGCTTTGACTTGATTTTGGGAAGGTGGATCTGGTGCTTAGCGCACAGATCACCTGTCTGGTGCGAAGCTTGGCTCTGTGGCTCAATTCACAGGATCATATGAATGTAAGAGATTGAATCCTAATAAAGAAGAAGAAGCAGTTGGTGGAGGTAGCCCCACACTGGGGTGAACCACGTATATCATGTGCAAATGGTTTTCTTGTGCTATGATGTTTATGTTGTGAATCTTCTTAGTGCATTAATTGTTATGTATGATAGATAGATTTATGAATGCTTAGTGATTTATTTATGTTGAACATGCTAGATCTAACCTATGATGCTAAGTATGATACATGTATTTGGTCATTGTTACTGTGTCGATCTATCTTTAGGGTTTGTTCTGCGATGTGAGTGAAGATGATAAAATAATGCATGTTGTTCTTAAGTACTCTACGAAGTAATTGTAATCAGAGATCTATGTCCCAGCCTGGTTACAGAGGGCCATAGTTAGGGCTTTGTTGGTGTGTTGTTGAAGCATTGAACCCTGGGTCTGCCCTTGTGCCAACAACACACATGTTCCTAAAGCCTTAGGTTTGGAGGCGACCAAAACTCTATGAAGCATGCCACGTATGCTTAGTGGAAAAAACACATGCTTGTTCTTAAGAATGCATGGCATTCTTAGGAATGCACACGTGTTCCTACTGATATTGTTTTAAAAGAAGCCGCGAGCAAACTTTGTGGTAATTGTGCTGAAACCATACTCACGTTTCTACTCTTATTGAGTGAATTGATGAGCTAGAGAGGAGCTATAGAGGGAGGATATTGTCCATGTATGTTTAATTTATCATATTTTAACTCAATTTAGTCATTTCCAATTTATTTGTTTGCTTCCATGAATCAAAATTAGAAACAAAAATTGTAATTTTTGTATTATAATTAAAAAACCAACCTAAGTTAGATGCCATTTCTTTTAAATTACAACATATATAATATAATAGAACCCCAAGACAATGTAAACCAAGGAGATTAAAACCCCAACCCACCACAACCATCCAATGCAAACACTCATATTTAAGAGGGGTTGGATATACTAAGAACCCTTGAGGAAAAATTAAGGGACAATAGAGAGCCTAGTAGAGTCTCCTTGGCCACTTCTTTGGAAATCATTGTGAATTCCATTGCAAGTGCCCAAGGGATTTTGACCTCTATTTCTGATTATAGGGAAATAATGTATGAGTACTACAACACTGATTTAGACAGAAACCAAGTGAATGAGCTGGGAATTTCAAAACCACAAATATTTTCTACTTTTGGTGATCCTAGAACTGAAAAAGAACTACCATTGAACAAGAAACACATCTCCATTGACTAGTGTATCCATCCCTAGATTATTCAAAATTGGATGGATAGGCAATATATGGTTTTTGATAAACCTTCCTGCAATAACAGGGAGGTGCCCTTATATATTATGAGAAAATCATGGCCTCAGTTTATTATGGGTAAGCATTTAAACTACTTTGACATAGGACAATTTCATGGGGTGGATCTAGGGTTCGCATAGGACCGAGAGCATGCTAGGTGTGACCCCGTGTCAAGTCCTTGTCCCCTAGTTGAAGGCCTAACCCTATGATCCAGGTGGATATCGGTGGCCACCGACCTATTCCACTGGTTAGAAAAACATTCTTCCACCTTGGAAGTTTTGTTTCTAGTTTTTCGATCTTGAACTTCTAGGGCCATTTTGAGGCCCTAAACAATGTTTTTATGGCTCTTAGAGTTTGACGACAACATGCGTATTCCTTGGATAGAACTTTCCAACGGGCTATCGTGTGCCCCAAATGGAGATCGTATACCAAAGTTACACCCCTGAGAAATTGATACACCAAACTACCCAAAACAGGGTCCACAAAATTATTGGTTTTTCATCTTCCGGGGTTAGGGTTTTGGATTTTCTTTATGATAAAAAGGCCTTTGAAGCCTCATTGTAAAATCATTTTCTTATGAATGCGAGTATCCTTCACATCTCTTTTCGGAGATAAGCTATCACCATTCTATAGAGTCTTTCACTCTGTATTTTTACAGTCTTTGTACATTTTTGCTCATTAATAGAAATTGTGTATCTATTTTTACACTCTTTGTATCTATGTGTTTATGGTTGCATCTATGATTCAATTTCATTATATTATTTGATATACGAGATATCTTTGTATATATTTGTGTTATATCTTCTCTCTCACTTTGTGTCGAAACTAACATGGATCAGTGGTATCAAAGTAGGTTGCTCTTGATCATTTTTCAGTGCATTTCCCCAACAAGGTCTGAGCATAGAAAGTGGGGTCTCGAGCTTATCTCTGTTGAGGAAAATCATTCTTGCACGCCCAAGAAACCCTCCATGGCGGAAAAAAAGAAAAACGATACAGAAGAAGATTCTATCAATATGTTGCTTGAGGAGGCTCTCATGCGATAGAGGGACGAAATGATGGAGAATTTTTCCCACATCCTTCAATGCTTGTCGATAACAACAGGAGATTCTTCATCAAGCGACCACTTTGGAGGAATCTCTCCTTTCAAGGTACAAATTAATTTTGGTATTCCCGTATTTGAAGGTTAGATAGATGTGAATGTCATAGACAAATGGTTAAATCTGTTAGAAAATTATTTTTCTATTCACAATTTTTCCGACAGGGAAAAGATCACCTTCACGCTCGTTAAGGCTCTGCCCCATGTCAAACATTAGTGGCAAAATTACTGGAAAAAAAGTTCCACAGAGGAATCTAGAAAATATAGATGTGATCCCTTGTTCCTTGATCACATCCTTGTTCTTAGAAAACTCATCATTAATAGTGTTTGAATAAAATTTTATTTAAGCACTTCATACATGTTTTTTTTCTTCAAATGTAAGATTACTTAGTAAAATGTTGTATTAGTAGAGAAAATAAAAGTGTTTGGTTCTTTCAATATTTTCTAAGTGAAATGAGATCAACCTTTTGTTGTGATTTCCTTGTAATTTCTAATGAATACAAGAAGCATCACTTGTAATAGACCTAACCAATCCTAATGCTCAATCAATGGTCGGGATGGTACGGGACTTAAAAGTTTCCTTCCCCAACTCAACAAGTAACTTTAAAAACAATTGTGAATTCCCCTTCTCTTGAACAAGACAAAAACAAGACTAAAACTAAAATCCTTTTTCCATATCAATCTTTCTACTTGAATTCTCGCCACACCCAGCTTCTCGCCCGTCGTTGTGAACAGTCTCTTTTTGCTTATTGTTGTCAGTCTGTTCTCGCGTCTTGTTCTTGTTACTTGTGCTGTGACTGGTCACACTATTGACAGTGCTCTCAGTCTCCCGAGTCTCTCCACCTTCAGATTCTAGCGCGTTGTTGTGATCAGTCTCTTCTTCTTGCTTCTTCTTGTTGTTAGTTGAGCTATGATTGGTGACACTATCGCCATGCTCTCCGTCTCTTGATTCTCTAGGCACTCAGATTCTCGCGTGTTGTTGTGACGAGTCTCTTCTTCTTGGTTATTGGTGTCAGTTTCGTCTTCTTGCTTATTGCTATTGTTACTGGTCACACTAATCACAGTGCTCTCCGTCTCCTGATTCTCTCCACAGTCAAATTCTGTCGCGTTGTTGTGATCAATCTCTTTTTCTTCTTCCTTATTGCTTTCAGTCTCTGCTTCTTGCTTGTTGTTGTTGTTACCTGAACTGTGACTGGTAACAGTAATCTCAGTGCTGTCTGTCTTCTGATTCTCTCCACAATCAGCTTCGCGCCCGTTGTTGTGCTCAGTCTCTTCTTCTTGCTTATCGTTGTCAGTCTCTTCTTCATGCCTCTTGTTTTTGTT
Source organism: Picea engelmannii (assembly GCA_009831015.1). Lineage (NCBI taxonomy): Eukaryota > Viridiplantae > Streptophyta > Pinopsida > Pinales > Pinaceae > Picea > Picea engelmannii. The sequence continues at coordinate 618,336 of ML784282.1, read as the reverse complement.
TGAAAGGAACATCTTTTATCATGTGCCATTTCACAGTAAATTTGCTTTTCCGGTCCCAAAATTCTGTTCTCACTTCGAAATTCTACAGCTCCGACCATTTCAGCCACCCCACAGAAATTACCGCTTCCGGTTACCTGCTTGCGTACGCACACCGAGATTAGATGCTATTCTTGAAATACGGGTATTTTTATTAAAATGAATTATTGACAATGACTTGAAATGAGATAAAATCCAAAGAAACACTCACCGAATCAAAGTTTCTAAAGAATCAAAGTTTACAGACAGTATGTCATGTATCCCAGGCGCAATCCCATTTATAATATATAAAAAAGATCTTTATATTTATTCTAAAGAAGCATAGACTTACATTTAAGTGGTCCCCGTAAACCCTATTTTAAACCATTTTATACTAATTTAAGGTTTTCAAAGTTGTGGGTATCCTTTTCAATTGATTAATAAATTAAAAATTAAACAATAGTAATAAAATCAATCATATATATATATATATATATATAGCCTTTCACCATTGAGAGAATTGCTATGATTAGACACCTAATGTACAATAACACAATATACAACATGGATGAAAAGTGTCTCCCCAAAATTGCTTCAAACTCTAGGCAAAACCACCACCATCTCAAGTGGGGATGGCATAAAGATGCTAAATCTTGGCTAGATCATTGGGGAATTCAAGAAGAAAACATCATGCAGAATATTGATAATATTACAAATATTATCACTTCTAAATTTAAGGAGATGTGGAGCAATAAAAAATTAATGGATAAAAGGAAATTAAGATACTACAAGTAGGTGGTCAACCCTAAGTTAGAAAATCAAAATTACCTCTCAATTTTGAGAAGTGAAAATAAGAAAATCAACATTGCTAAAATAATAACAAATTCTCATGGCCTACATAGTGAAACTAGGCGTTGGACAACTCCCAAAACACCGTGAGAAGAGAGAATATATAATATTTCTGACATTAAGTGGGTAGAATATGAAAAACACTTCCTCTTGGATTTCTATCAATATACCCATTTTTATCATTGAAAAATCATTCACATCAATACTGGAAATGGTTGAAGAAAGTACCAATACAAGATACCAACCAACATGCCTCTAGCATTAACAATATTCATTCAACAAGTCAAAAAACTATACAAATGGTCCCATGAATTTTTGTGCAGCCTCGTAAAAGGTTATTTGTTCACATCTATGCGGGCCAACACAATGCATTTTTTGAAAATTGTGAGGGTTGCACAATTGTATCCATAGAAATCCGCACATATGTGGAAATGATACATCAATGATTTTGGTCGAGCCTCACCCACTTTCAGCCTAAGTTGTACCATGACAAGAGACCCAAACCAACTCGAAATCTATCCTTGGGGCCATTTATAGACTAGGGAGTACCTCCAAAGGGATCCTATTGACACTATGAAGTAGTTATGTAAATTCTTCCATGAAGCCTATAAGTACAAGATTGGGGAATGCAAACAAAGTAAGAGTTTGATGTATTGTTATGTTGTTGAATTATTATTAGAGAATCCTCATTTATCCTAGAGCTATTCTCCTGGATGCGGTCAAGGAACAATATTATCATTTTGGTGACTATGAAGACTAGTACAAGAGATGGACCACACTGGCTCAAGAGAGGGGCCAAGCAATGCCATATTTCACCAATAGCTTCCATACCTTGCACACCAAGCTAGGTATCAAAGACTCCGAGTGACATTTGGTTCTGAAATACCATGGGGATCTACATAGATACATCCAAACTGAAATGAATTTTATGGATATCTCATCACTCAGTGTTGTTGATCGATATGTTGTTAAAATTGAGCAGAAATTTAAGCACCAGAACAAACGGGAGTTCGGGTCTGCAAATCTGCAACAATCAAAGTATGATAAAGAAAAACCTAACAAACAACCTCTCTAAAACCAGTATAAGACATAGGAAAAGAAAGGTCATGGAAAGATGAAGAAGGACACTGAAAAATGGTGTGATTTCCATAAAATCCCATGGCACAACACCGATGAATGTCACTCAAAAAAATGATTGGTGGCTGAGATCAAAGGCAAGGGGATGAACCCTAATTCAGAATCTGATTCATAAAATAAAGGTAGATGGCAGATCATCGATCCAGACCCCACTACTATTTTCCCGATCACAAGAATTCAACTTGAAGAACCAACAAATCATGAAGAGGGGGAGTGCCTTTTTCATTCAAAGATGTGGGTGAAGGGGACCCCACTGCATTTTTTTGTTGATAACAGAAGCCAAAAGAAACACATCTCAATATATGTCATCAAACAATTGGGATTTTTTACTAAACCACACCCATAACTATACAACATCGAGTGGCTTCGCTAGGGATGAGATATTCATGTCAACTAGCAGTTTCAATTTTCATATGACATCTAGCCCTTCAAGAATGAGTTATTATGTGATGTTTACCCAATGTATGTCTGTGATGTTGTCTTGGGCCATCCATATATTTGGAAGCACCATGTTATCTATGAGACTCGACCTCGTAGTATCATTGTTAATCTGGAGGTTCATCTCTACAGGATACCAGAGGTAGTTCCAACTACCATCCCACCTAAATAGTGTCGCAAGGTAGCATCTCATACTATAAAGTTCAGCTTCTTCACCATCTATTCAAAAGGTGAACAGAAGGAAACTGCAACTACTATAGCCTCGACCCATGCACCTTCTATCCAACTAAAGCAGGTCAACAAGGTTGTAAAAAAGCATAGATATTCGTTCTGCACATAGTCATCTCATGTAGCTCGATTGGTTGAACAGACTCAACCCTGCTAGCAACAGCTTCATGACATCCTTCAACAAACTAAGCAACACAACTTCTCCAACAAGTAAAGAAACTCACCAAGGTTCAGTTTCAGCAAACGCTTCCCCTTATCCCCCGGGAACTCAATGCAATGGAAACAATTCCTTCCTGATAAGGGAGGATTTATACAGGTGGATATTAGTGGCCACTGACCTATTTCACTGGCTCAAAAAACACTCTTCCACCTTGGCAATTTTGATTCTATTTTTCCCGTCCTAAACTTCCAGGGCCGTTTTGAGGCCCTAAACAATGTTTTTAGGGCTTTCGACAATCAAACTATAGACAGAGTTAGAGTTTGATGACAACATGTGTATTCCTCAAAGAGGCCTTTCCAATGAGCTATCGTGCGCCCCAAATGGAGATCATATGCCAAAAGTTACGGCCATGGGAAGTTGATACACCAAACTACCCAAAATGGGGTCCACAAAATTGTTGCCTTTTCATCTTCTGGGGTTAGGGTTTTGGATTTAATATATGACAAAAGGCCTTTGGAGCCTCATTGTAAAATAATCTTCTTGTGAATGAGAATAGTCGTCACATCTCCTCTCAGAGATAAGCTACCACCATTCTAGCGAGTCTTTCACTCTGTATTTTTACAGTCTTTGTACATTTTCTCTCATTAATAGAAATTGTGTATTGTTGTATCTCTGTGTTTTTGGTTTCATCTCTGATACATTTCTGTTATATTATTGGATATCTAAAATATATCTGTATATTTCTGTATTATATCTCCCCTCTCATTTTGTGCCAAAAATAATCTGAATCAATGGTATAAGAGTAGGATGCTCTTGATCGTTTTTCAGTGCATATCCCCGACGAGGTCTGAGTATAGAAAATTAGGTCTAAAGCTTGTCTCTCTTAAGAACAATCACCCTCGCAGGCCTAAGAATCCCTCCACGGTGGAAGAAAATAAAAATGACATAGCAGAAAATTCTATCAATCTGTTTCTTGAGCAGGCTCTCACACGACAGAGGGACGAAATGATGGAGAATTTTTCTGACATCCTTCAATGCTTGTTGATAATGAAAGGTGTGTCTTCATCAAGTGGCCACTTTGGAGGCACCTCTCCTTTCAAGGTACAAGTTAATTTTTATATTCCCGTATTTTAAAGTCAGATAGATGTAGATGCCCTAGACAAATGGTTAAATATGATAGAAATCTATTTTTCTATTCATGATTTTTCGGACAGGGAAAATATCACCTTCACACTCCTTAAGGACCTCCCCCATGTAAAAAAATGGTGGGAAACTTACTAGGATAAAATTTCCATAGAGGAGTCTAGAATATATAGGGTCGATCCCACTTGGAATTTTTTTGTGGATGTGGTCAAGGAACAATATTATCATGTTGGCAAGTATGAAGACCAGTACATGAGATGGACCAAGCTGCATCAAGAGAGGGGCCAAGGAGTGAATAATTTCACCAATACCTTCCATATCTTGTGCACCAAGCTAGGTATCAAAGACTATGAGCAACATTTGGTTCTAAAATACCACGGGGCTCTACATAGATACATTCAAACTAAAATGGATTTTATGGATATCTCATCACTCAGTGTTGCTTATCTATATGCTATTAATATCAAGCATAAATTTAAGTACCAGAAAAAACCTCTTGAAAACCAGTACAAGCCACAAGAAAAGAAGGGTCATGGAAAGATGAAGGACACTAGAAAATGGTGTGATTTCCACAAAATCCCCTGGCACAACACCGATGAATTCCTCTCAAAATAGTCATTGGTGTCTGATATCAAAGACAAGGAGACGAACCCTAATTCAGAACATACTGGTAGAAGACAGATCATCGGTGCTAACCCCACTTCTATTGTCGCGACCAAAACAATTCTACTAGAAGAACCAAGAGATCTTGAAGAGGAGGAGTTCCTTTTTCATTCACATATTTGGGTGAAGGGGACCCCATTGCATTTTATTGTTGATATTGGAAGCCATAAGAACCTGATCTTAGAAAATGTCATTCAACAATTGTGATTGTCGACAACACCATACCCACAACCATACAACATTGGGTGGCTTTGCCAGGGATGAGATCTTTGTGTCAACCAACATTGTCGATTGTCATACAACATCCATCCCTTCAAGGATGAGGTATTATCTAATGTTTCCCTGCTAAATGTCTGTGATGTTCTCTTGGTCCAACCATATATGTGGAAGTGCCATGCTATCTATGAGTCTCGACCTCGTAGTGTCATTGTTACTCTGGGGGGGTCATCTCTATAGGATACCAGAGGTAGTTCCAACTAATGTCCCACCTATATAGTGTTGCAAGGTAGCATCTCATACTACAAAATACAACTTCTTCACAATCTATTCAAAAGGTGAATAGAAGGACACTTCAACTACTACAACCTCGTCCCATGCATATTTTATCCAACAAAAGCAGGTCGACAAGGTTGCAGTAAACAACAAAGATTCCTTTTGCATAAAATCATCTCATGTAGCTCAACTAGTTGAACAAATTCAACCCCTCTAGCAATAGGTTTGTGACAGTCTTCAAAAAACTAAGCAACACAACCTCTCCAGCAAGGAAAGTAATGCACCAAGGTTCAGGTTCCACTTCTCCCCCAATAAATCAATGCAATTTGAGACTATTTCTTCCTAATAAGGGAGGATTGATCTAGGTGGGTATTGGTGGCCACCCACCTATTCCACTTGTTCGAAAAATAGTCTTCCACCTTGGCATTTTTGTTTCTAGTTTTCGGGTCCTAAACTTCTGGGGCCATTTTGAGGCCCAAAGCAATGTTTGTATGGATCTCCATAGTTATATTGTAGACATAGCCAGATTTCAATGGCAACATGTGTAGTACTCATACATTCCTTTCCAACGAGCTATAGCATGCCCCAAACAAATATTGTATGCCAAAGTTACGCCCCCAGGAAGTTGATACACCAAACTACCCAAAACGAGCTCCACAAAACTGTTGGCTTTTCATCTTTTGGGGTCAGGGTTTTGGATTTTATTTATGATAAAAATTCCTTTGGAGCCTCATTCTAAAATCATCTGCTTGTGAATGAGAGTAGTCATCACATCTCTTCTCATGGATAAGATACCACCATTCTAACGAGTCTTTCACCTTGTATTTTTGCAGTCTTTATACATTTTCGCTCATTAATAGAAATTGTGTATTATTGTATCTTTGTGTTTATGGTTTCATCTCAGATACATTTATGTTACATTATTGGATATTTGAGATATCTTTGTATATTTCTGTGTTATATCTCTACTCTTATTTCATTCCAAAAATAATTTGGATCACCCCTTACCCAAGATCCTCATGTTGTAGAGATATTGCAACAGGTAAAGCTATCCATTTCATCATTGACTCGTAGCCTAGTGCAACACAATAGATTTGTTGCACTATCTGGGAAGGAGGTGTCTTCCAATGACATTGATAGAAAGGTTGGAGGTTTGACATGCATGACATATTACAGTGAGGAGAGGGCACATGGACATAACAATTGTCCATGTGAACCTCACATATGATCAAGTTGTGAGCATACATGCTATGGTCCTATAGATCTCAGTGGACAACATAGATTCATGGATGAGGTTAGTTTCATAACCCTCTTTATTTTCTTCATCGTTATATATTTATTTTGTATTATGTGTATTTATATCTATATTTCATTTTATGTTGTTTTGTAGTTGTTACGTCCTAGGAGTAGACCTTCGACATTGATGGATGCATAAGTTCCTAGCCTCAACACTGATGCAATAGTAGAAGCTTCTTGTTCATTGGGTGTACCTCACACTCAGGTATGTGTCACATATGATAAATTCACCTTAGTCATTTCTTTATTTTATGGCATACTCAAATTTTTAATGTTCTTGTGTTTCTATAGGATTTGGGAGTAGGCGATGTCAAGGACTGTCCATCTAGGATGGACAAGTCACTTGTATTACAATTATCATGTGTAGAGTTAAATATCATATAATTCAAAAATTGTTTGTTTTTATGTTTTTTAATTTTACTAGTTGGTACTTATATTTCAGTTTTATTAATATGTATGCATGTTGTAGATATGTTTGCTAGCTATAGTAATTTTTCACTCCATGGCCACCTGGGAATTGCTTATGGGTTATCTTTTTCTAGGCCTGGGTTGTGTCAATCATTGATACAGCATGTGGGTGACCATCACAACCCACCCCTAGCATTTCCATCGTCCCCATCGATCGAGACTACAACACTAGAGGTTGTCTCAGACCAGGTTGTACAACTTAGTGCTCCATCTAACAGTGAATCTCCATCGAGGCTTGAGATGTTAACAATGAGATAATGCATTGATGATAATTTGTAATGTTTTATGAATTTGATTTTACGCATATTTGTTTAATTTTCTTGAATTGATCCTTGTAACTAATGCAGGGTGGCATCACAAAGAGACTATGGTCGTAGAGAAGGGTAACGGTTTCCCGAATGAAAATAGCATATGTGGTGAGTGGTCTTAGGTTAAATTACAAGGCTTGTCATAGAAATTGAAGGAAAATAAATGTAAGGCATGGCATGGAAAGTGAAGGAAAGGAAAAGGCAAGGCATGGAAAAGGAAAGGAAAGGCAAGGCATGGAAAAGGCATGGTATGGAAATGGTAAGGAAAGGCATGGAAAAGGTAAGGAATGACATGGTATTGAAAAGGAAAGGCATGGAATGTCATGGAAAGGCATGTCATGGAAAGTGAAGGAAAAAAAAGGCAATGCATGGTATCGCAAGGCAAGGCATGTCATGGAAATTCCAAATATTTTAACAACAATCAAAATGAAGACAAAATTATTCCTTTTACATACCTATGGTCATTCAAGTAGACCATCAAGATCACTTCTAATACTGTCAGTCTCCATTAACTTCTCATGCTCAGAGTAAGACAAGAAGTATCACACCTTTGATGAGTTATTTCTTGGAATTATTTGTAGTTGGAGGTTTGTACCAATAACCAAGTTTGTAAAGTGGTACATGAATTGACTTGGTTTATAATATTGAAATGAATAGCCACCTTTCTTTGGTTTTCTTTCATCCTTTGTAAGATATTCTCATTTAATAACCATCGACCCAATAGGAAATTCAATTCCTTTAGAGTTTGTTACTGATCGCATGAGGGTATGATTTCCCTCTAAGCATTTTTCTAGCCAATAATCAATGCCCCATTCATTATCTCTTGGAAAAACCACTATGTATATATTCCCTGCAAAAAATGGAGTGCCAAAATGTGAGTCTAGTTAATGACTAAAGCATAAAACATTAATTCTAGTTACTCAAAATTTAATAAAAGGATTCAATGAACCTTGCAATACGAGATCTGAGACATGATCATAATCTATTGAATACTTGATTGGTCCTTTTCCAATTGTGATAATTCCATAGTTATACATTGACCAATGGGGAGTGATACAAGATCCACATATCAATCCATTCTGTCAATTCACAATCATCCCATTCATTACTACTACATGAACCACATAAGCAAGAGAGTTTTCTCGTCCATATTTAAACTATTTCATTGTATGATGTTCTAACTGAATGGAATCCACAGGTGCCCTAGATTGTTTTTCATTCATACCAATGTGATCGATCTACATTGAACACCTTCCAAAAATATCTATGTACATGTCCTTTCGTGTGTGATTGGTCTTCACGGGTTCCTGTTCCCTCTCCCATTAATAAAGAACACCTTTCAACAATGGATTTCACATCTTGAATGATGGAAATAGTTTTGAACTTAATTTATTTCCTATGTAACACTCTTTTTATGCATGCACTTGCTCCATCATGCTCCCCTTTCCCATGCCCATACTCAAAATAGTTCCAAATGTGTGGTACCTTTAGTTTTTTGTGAAACATACACAACCATTGAAATACATGAGCATTTTTGAACTATCCTGCTCAACCATATGACCAAATCCAATGTTGATCCATATGTATGTTCTTCTCCTTAAGGTGATTGTAGAACAACTAAAAACAATGTTGTACGTAGGATAAGTCATGGAATCAATCATCACTTATGTAGAAGTGATACTCTTTCAATATAACTCTTTTTTGTTCATTACTATCCGGTCCATGATTGTATGTGATATGTACCATTATGGTGACATTTTCTGAGTGATAATATTGTATTTGAATCTCATTTTGTGGTTGAAGGGTATAGTTCTAAGAATAATCAATCATTGATAACACAACACCAACACAGAATGTATATTTTCATATTATAAAATGCTCGTCCTGCCATCGATCCACATGGACATGCTAAAGATAATGTCTTTTATTTTCAACGAAGTCCTTCATGAAGTCACAAAATCGTATTTGGGAAGTAACCAATTGTATATTTTTTTGTTTCTTGTCCTCCATCAATATAATATGTCACATATTTAAAGTTTTGCAAGGAATCCTCCTTCCTCCCCAATTCATACTCATCACTTACATGTATTCAATTTCTCAATAATGTCATTCCACCACACTTGGGGCATGTCCCATCTAAGCATGTTTTTTTGATAAAATGTAAAACCCTCCGGCCTTATATACAAGATGTTGTGAATAAAGTCTCGAGATGATGGCGATGGAAATATAACTAGGCATTCCCACAAAAATGGTGTGTGTGTGTGTGTATATATATATATATATATATTTGTGTGTGTGTGTGTGTATGATAATAACCATAATCAATGTGATATCTACAACAACATGTGTTACATATTGTGTTTATTCGAACATACCAAGGATTTCATTTATAGAAAGATATTTGGCCTAATTTAAGTGCTCTATGTATTGTTCTAAATGTCTCATACAATTATGTTTGTGTAATTTAAATAAATTGTTTAATATGGGGTTCATGGTCCTTATATTGTCTTCTCAATTTTAATACATCTTTTTGATTGGAAGAAGGCCTTGTGTTCTCATGCTAGAGATCTTGAACTAGTCTCTTAAACACTACAATTAAGTTCATGTCAGAATGAGGTAGCCTACTAGTGAAGGTACACAAATCTGTTGTCCCACTGTGTCGAGGCTATCTCGTCTATGAGAATACTTTCTAAGGGTTTTGACATTTTGTTTCAAGAGGTGAGAGGTTTGTTGTAGGAAACAATGTTTTCTCGTGATATTGATAACAATTTATTGTGACAAGACACATCGGGATACATTGCAGTCTTCAGAATGATATTTCTTACCAATTCTTTGAAATTCATCTACAAGGTTTCTAACAATATGATGACTTGTTTCTACACTTTTCATTGTTTTGATGCCTAAATTTATCCTAACAAAAGTCAAACTTCTAGAGATTTTAACAAAGATAAAAATAATTGACATTTAGCAACATCGTATTTTGGTTCAAAATATTCTTTAATGATTTTATAAGGGTGATAAAAAATAGTACATTTAGGTAACTTACCTTCAATTGATGCTAGACCACTTTCATCAACCTGAATGCATTTAGGAGTTCTTCATCGCACAATGCTCAATCTAGGTAGGGACGATGAACCCCTATTCTGGCACTCTTGACCTCCTTGTTTTGGAGTTAACAATGTTGTAGTTCTTTCCCCTTAAATCACTGGTGAATCAACGTTGGGAGGAGAGTGGACATGGCATTGACTAGTTTTTGAAACATTTGACTATTCAACAAGAGATTGCACCACATTAAATTCTTCACCACAATGTTGTACACCGATTTCTTCTCTAATTTCATCCATTGTATAATCAAATCCAAGAAAATTCTCCATCATCTCTTCATCGACAACAAGTTATCTTGATGAGATACTGGATGGATTTCTCTTTAATGAACTCTTGTGCTTTTCTTCTAGTGATGGAAGATAAACAATAGTGGCATCTATTCCACTATAAATTGTATTTCCCTCTTCTGAAAGCCTATGCTTTGACATATGTAATGTTTCTTTTTCTCTTTCTTCTTCTACCTTTTCAATTAGTTTCTTTTTTCTCAAGGACTTTCTCTATCAAATTCAATGGTTCCCCATGTTTAAAGACAAAAATTGGCTTCCAAACACCCACCACAAATTTATATTTTTATTATGTAATAAGGCACAACCAAGTGGAGAAATCTATTTTTGTATTAGAAAAGAAAACAAATCTAATAATTCCAATTCCAATTTCACTTGGACAAATTTTTTTTCCAATTCCAAGAAGACACAAGAATATACAAACAACAATTCCAATTGCACTTGGACAAATTTGTCTTCCAATTCCAGGAAGACACAAGAAGATACAAACAAGAATTCCAACTGCACTTGGACAAATTTGTCTTCCAATTCCAAGTAGACACAACAAGATATAAACAACAATTCCAATTGCACTTGGACAAATTTGTCTTCCAATTCCAAGAAGACACAATAAGATACTAACAACAATTATAATTTCACTTGGACAAATTTGTCTTCAAATTCCATGAAGACACAAGAATATACAAACAACAATTCAAATTGCACTTGACAAATTTGTCTTCCAAATTTTCCTACAATGTTCTGGGAATAACACAAAAGTCTCTATGAGTCTAACAAGAACACTCAAATAAGTAAAGCTTGTCTTTGCAGGCTATTTTTTTCTAAAGATGTTGTGGATTTTTTTTGGCCATAAGATAGATGAGGAGGTGTGTTCTTGGCACAAACAAATGCCTAGCCAAAAAGCATCTGCACTAAAGTGCATATACATTCTATAAATGTGTGTGAGTTCCGCCTGAGCATAAATGACCAATAGCTACAACTCAGTCAAGTCACAAGAGTGCGTACACACTCTTAATGCAACAAATATAACATTTATTGTAGACAAAAAATCTTTATGAATAAATATGTATAGGGGTATGGGGACAACTAAGGCCTAAGGGGTTAGGATTGAAAGTGTTTTCAAGGATAAAGAAATGGTTAGAGCACCAAGATGTGGGTGATGTGGGTGCAAGGGTTATACACAAGGTATATTCATAGTGCAATCAGGGCTCTAGTGCAGAGGGGGTTAAGGTTGAGTATAAGTTATTCCTAGTCTTAGATGGAGCTAGGGGGGTCTATGTCATGGTCTACGTCAATCTCTAGGTCATCGTATAAAACTAGATCTAGCTCTATGTCATTGTCTAGATCATAGTCTATGCCAAGCTCTAGGTCATCATCTAAATGTAGATCTATCTATATGTCATATTCTAGGTCATGATATAGGTCTATTTCATGATCTATGTCATTGTCATCGTATAGGTCTAGGTCATTCTTTAGGTCTTGTTTTGTCTAGGTTTAGGTCTAGGTATTGACATGTCTAGGTCAAGGACATTTCTTTCCTTGCGATGTATGAAGGGGGGTTGCAGAGAGAGGAAGAAAGAGAGTGTGAGAGGGGGATAGGGGAAGAAAAAGAGATTGAGGGAAAGGGAGACAGGGGGGTATAGATGAGAGAGTGAGAGTATGGGGGGTCTACATCATGGTCTATGTCAAGCTCTAGGTCATCATCTAAATCTAAATCTAAATCTATGTCAAGCTCTATTTCATCGTCTAAATACATCTCTCGCTCTATGATATAGTCTAAATCACGGTCTAGGTCTATTTCATGGTCATCATATAGGTCTAGGTCATGCTCCAAGTCTTGCCATGTCTAGGTCTTTCTATGTCTAGGTTTAGGTCTAGGTCAAGAACATTTCTTGACATGTATAAGTAATCCATTGGGAGAAGAATAAAAACTTAACACTCACCTTATATGTGAGGCTTCATTTATTTGTTGCACACATCCTTTATTTGTTATGAGACATGCCTCAAATTTATATGGAAATTGAGAGAAGGAGGTATAAATAGGGGAAAAGAGAAGGAGGGAGAGAGGGAGAGAGAAAGAGAGGAAAAAAGAGTGTTAGTGAGACTAACAAAAATGAGAGAGAGAAAGAGGTGGAATATGTGGCAGGGAGGGAGAGAGATAGAGGGAGGAGGGAGTAGAGAGATAATGCATGGGTGTGAGAGGGGGGAAAGAGAAAGAAAGAGAGGAGGACTAGACAATGAGTGTTTGAGTGTGTGAGAAGGAGGGAGAGGGAGACAATGAGAGGGGGAAGAGAGAGAGTGATAGGAAGGGGGGAGAGATAGTGGGGATGGGTAGATGTATGAGAGGGAGAGCAGAGAGATATTGGGAAGGAGGGGGAGAGACATAGAGGGAGGGAGGAGTGGGTAGATAGAGAGTAATGTTGAGTGTGAGAGGAAGGGGGGATATAGAGGGAAGGGTGGCTAGAGAGATACAAAGAGAGAAATGGGGGGAGAGTATAAGAGAGAGAGGGAAGGAGATATAGTGAGAGTGAGACTAAGAACACACAAAGAGAGAAAGAGGCGGTAGATGTAGGAGAGAAAGAGAGGAGAGATAGCGGGAGGGAGAGGGAGAGATAAAGGGAGAGGGGGGTAGAGAGAGAATGTGTGAGTGTGAGAGGGGGGGAAGGGAAAGAAAGAGAGGGGGGATGCACAAGAAGTGTTTGAGTGTGTGAGAGGGAGGGAGAGAGAGAAACTAGAGTGGGTAGAGAGAGAATGAGAGGAAGGCGGGGGGATAGAAAGTGGGGAGGGGTAGATGTATGTGAGATAGAGCAGAGAGATAGTGGGAGGTAGGGGGAGAGAGAGGGAGGGAGGAGGGGGTGGAGAGAGAGTTACATTGATTGTGAGAGGAAGGGGCGAGATAGAGGGAAATGGGGGGAGCGTAGAGGAGAGAGAGGGAGGGGGATATAGTGAGATTGATACCAACAACAACGATATACATAAAGAGGTGGTAGATGTAGGATACAAAAAGAGGAGAGATAGTGGGAGGGAGGGGGAGAGATAGATGGAGGAGCGGGGTAGAGAGAGAATGTGTGAGTGTGAGAGGGGGGAAAGAGTGAGAAAGAAAGGGGTTATGGACAAGGATGGGGTGGAGAGAGAGTGAGAACGATTGCTATAAGAAGGGGGGAGATATAGGCAAAGGGGGGTAGAGAGATATAAAGAGAGAAATGACAGATAGAAAGTGTTTATGAGAGAGTGTGGGAGGAATATATAGAGAGACAAAGAGGGAAGGTAGAGAGAGGTAGAAAAAGGATGGAGGTAGAGAGTGAGTGTGTTAAACTGTGGGAGGGAGAGATAGGAAGACATAGAGGGGGGATAGAAAGCGTGTGTGGGAGAGTGTGGGAGGGAGATAGAGGAAGAAATAGAAGGGGGATAGAAAGTGTGTGTGCGAGAGTGTGGGAGGGAAAGAGAGGAAGACAAAGATGGGAGGTAGAGAGTGAGTGTGTTAGAGTGTGGGAGGGAGAGAGGGGAAGACATATAGGGTGGGTTGAAAGTGTGTGTGGGAGGGAGAGAGAGTAAGGTATATTAAGGTAGTAGAGAGAGAGAGAGAGAGAAATAGAGAAGCAGGTACATAGAGAGGCAAATGTAGGAAAGAGGGGTAGATGTAGAAGAGATAGAGGAGAGATAGTGGGATAGGGGGGGAGAGAGAGAGGGATGAGGGGGGAGAGAGAGAGAGTGTGTGAGAGTGTGAGAGGGGAGAGAGAAAGAGAAAGAGGAGGGGTAGATACAAAGAGGGAGGAGGGGGTGGATATATCAAGACAAAGAGGAGGGGTAGAGATAGAGTGTGAGAGGGAGGGGAGGGAGAAAGAGAGGGGGGTAGAGAGAGGGATAGTGAGAGGAAGGGAAGTAGCGAGCGATACATAGAAGGGGGGTAGAGAGAGAAAGAGAGAAAGGGGGGGTGTTGGCCCTTGGCCAAGTTTTGGGATATTCTTGTTCATAGTGACCTATTTTGAGACTTCGATAGTTTGTCGAACGAGGAGCGCAAGATGAAGTGGAGATCATGGGATATTGACACACTTTTGGATACTTTTTGGGTTTTTGGGAATATGTAATGGGAATGGGATGTCGTCCCATGGGTTTACCCATGTTTAGGCCTATTTTGTATGTATAAATAGAAGGATAGGCAATGTAAGAAGAAGTTGAATTGTGCATCTATGTGATGTGAATGTATGCTAAGTGTGAGTAGAGTCTATAAGTGCTTTGTGCATGAATGTAAGAGACTTGCAGAGCTAAGTGCAGGTCCTTATATCATATTGTGGAGGGCTTAGTGTTGCAACACAAGGAAGAAGGATCTAGTGAGTTGCACAAATCTTCTGTCCTGTGCAGAGTAAGGGTTTTGATGGCTTTGTTTTTCTAACTGATTGATTGAAGAAAATAAAGAATAAGAGTTGGTGGACGTAGACCCAGGGTACGAGTGAGTGATGTAAATGTTGTGTTGTCTTTCTTTGTGCTTGTATTAATGTGTTTATGTATTCTTTTTCTAAGTTATTTAAGATGATTAGATATATTTTCTTATGCTTCATGCTAATGATATGTGAGAATATTAGATCTGATCCATATGAATGTGCATAGTGCTTGATCTTCTAGATCTGACCTATCTATTGATGCTAAGTTCTTAAGTACATTATAACAGTGTGAATACTACGAAGCCGTGTTTTATTAGCGAAGTGATTAATGATTATATATTGAGGAAATGACAGTGCTAAGTGCTTTATTAAGTAGTACAATCATAGATCTATGTCCTAGGTAAGGTTGCATACACCTGAGTCTTGCAACCACCCCTGCCTCTACCTCGGGTGAGACTTCATCTACTTCGCAGGTGTTGCTGAAAGGGACAGTAGTTAGGGATTTGTTGGTGCGTTGTTGTAGTGTTGAACCCTGGGTCTTACCCTGTGCCAACAAATGGTTCTATTGCCGGGACCTGAAACTGTGGTTGCTGGGAACTGAGGAAGAAGAAGCTTTGGGCAAAGATTCGACCTGGGATTGTGAAATATCTATGCGTATATTTATTCCCTAGTGTGTAGTGTCCTACTTGATTTATAAAGCTCTTTTCTAAATAATGAAAGCCGATCTGAAGAAAGGAGGTCGGATTTGAAGGAAATAAGCAAGATCTGAAAGCTTTGTGCTCTAAGAAAATTAGAAGTGAGAATTTATGATTAAAAGAGGTACGATGTGCAAGCTCTGTGCTCTGATAAAGGTAAGAATAGTTAAAATTTTTAGATCTGGAAGCTTTGTGCTCTGTAAAAGTAACATAAGTGGAAATTTTTGTTTCTAGAGTATGGATCTAGGTATGTTTAATAGATTCTATCCTATTTTGAAAACTAGGGCATTAATAGCTGAAAGAAGGTTTGATACGAGTAGATATGATAAGAATAGTGAAATATATGTTATAACTATGCATAGAAAGAATGTTTGGACTAACAAATGGATGCAGGATCCCATAAACAATTTATTGTAAGTTAGCTCCTATGATCCTAGTGCACAGTACAAAAGAGGCTAGGGATCATTTAAAAGAAAGAGAGGCTTAACCCTCTGTTACAGTTGCATAAAATCGAGACATCTTGCTAAAGAATTCCCTGGGAGAAGACCTAGTTGTCTTTGTTGCAAAGCTATGGACCATGAGGTGTTGGATTTCTCCAGAATGATTGTTAAGCTTAAAGAAATGAATCTGAATCAAGAAAAACATAAGAAATCTCTGGAGGCTATAGAAGAACCCCAGGAAGAATCAGAGAAAATATTGCTACAGATGAGATAAACCTTGAATGACCACCAGCATATTAGATTGTTAGAGATCTTTAAAGACAAGGAACACCTTGAAACAAGAATAGGAGACTTCGACATTGACTGTGTTCTAGATGAGGAAACATAGGTGAATATCATGATAGAGAGAACTTGGGAAGCTATAGGAAGGCCTTCTATGATTCCTTCATTAGGAGGACTAGGGTTATTTAGAGGAAAATTGGTAAACCTGTGTGGAAGGCTTGCTCATATACCTATGATCGTCAATGGAAATTTGACAGAGGAAGATTTTGATATTATTAAATTTATTGAGCATAGTGCCCCATTTACCATGTTAATAGGAAAACCTTGGATTGACAGAGCTCAAGCCAGAGGAAAGGAAGAAGAATAAGTTTTAGAGAAGAAGAAACAAGAATTAAAAGATTTCATGATTAGAAAGATCGCACAATTGATTGAAGAACATGAGAATAGATCGAAGCTATTTGACACTACAGACCCTGATGTCAAAGCTACAAGAACACTAGAAGACGCACAAAATATTGAAGTACTTACTCCATATAAAGAAGAGGTATTAATCCTGAATCCTAGGAAAAAATATCAACAACTCGCAGTGACTATGTTAAAAGAAGATAAGAATAAGAATGGAAAAAGACATACCAAGTCAAAGCTCACTGGAAAGAAGGCTAGAAAGCTAAGTAAGAAGAGGGATAAGATTGAAAATTTACAGAATATTCCAGAGGGAACTTTGCAGAAATAAAATTTGCAGAATTGGAACTTCGTCGGGATATCAGAATAGCGACACATGGTACTTCGCCAAGCCGATAAATCCATTCGAATCTCACTCTGAATGGGTCGAATAACATTTACAGCTCAACACCAGACCGTTGGACCACACCATAATAGACAGAACAAGAGTTAATGAGGCTTCATACCCATTACAAGTGAACCATTGCTGAGTTTCCTACTTATCCCATCACACCATGCACGAAGAACACTTTTTATAACTAAGAGTTTGAGCCCACAGACTAAGTGAATTGTATACAATGATCATTGCACTATTGCTATTTTTTCTAGTGTCGTATCTAAGTTTATTGTGACCCCAATAATTTTAATCCTGAGTGTGTATGTCTGATGAGCTCACCGGAGTTGAATAATAAGTAACAAAAGTTCTCCTTGACTTAATGACTAAAAGAGTCATGTTGGAGAGAGGAGTGTTTACAGGTGTACAAGCATCTTTGACAAGAGGATTGTTGGCCTCTCCATCCACTGCTCGAGTCGGTCCATCCCTGCCAGTAGATGAAAAGAGAACTAATCATAGGGATGATCTCACGAATGCTAAGTTAATCCTGAGTATACTACCCACCTATATACCATCTCTCAGCAACGCAATCAATCGAGACAGTGTGACAAAAGATTTAGAGTACGCCTTAGTCATTGCGTACAAGATAAAATTGCAGCATTGAATTTTAGTGACTTCAACCTCGACGACAGGAAGGTCTATAGCATGCTCTCCCCACATAAGTATCTAACCAGAACAAAAGGAAAGAATTCAAAGATAATTCCTCAATAATGGACCCATAACCTCACGCAGTCCACACTTCTCAATGTCATGAAGATATCACACTTCGGAAGGCACCAAGAAGTGAACGCATGCGTCAAGCTACTATTGTCCTGTTACCATGGAAGATACTTATGGTTAAACTATCATATCACAGTGGGTATGATGTTGATCAATCGAATCACAGGGATAATCATGAAAGGCCTTGACCCACAGGATTTTCACCCAAGAAAAGCCATGGATATTTCTCTTGCGCAGAAGATTAAAGACACCTACAAAGATGTTGAGAAGGGAATGAAAGGCTGCAAGGTAGCTTCTATCCAGAGTGGCACAGTGCGCCTCACCTACCAATTGATCGCAAGAAAGTTGGTGTGAAAGAATTGACCCACCCAAGTCATTGGTTTCATAGTCGACCTTGCAGGGAAGTGCGTATAAGGGCTTCAGATGAATTGGGCATAGTAACTGGTAAACCAGTTGGAACTGGACTATAGGGAAGCCCAAGATTAGGGATATGAATTCCACTTTAGTTGGTTATTGATCCTGATCACTTTCATTGCATGGGAGATGCCGGAAGGTGCGGCCTTCCCGAACATCAAGCCGTTTGAACCTCTGGCCGCTAAGTTCATTACACTATGGTACTCGAACGACATGAATAAATAGTGGTAGTCAAATGTCATGTTCCATACGTATTACAACCAGTTGAAGGTAGCCATATAGTATGAGCCTCATATGACCTCGAATACCCTCCACAGGTTTCGACCCTTAATGAAATTTAGCGCAGACCACCATTTTATTTACATCACAGAACATGTAGATGGAGATAAACAACAACTACAATCATACTATAAGTTGAAGAAGGATGACTTGGAAGAAATTACCAAGGAATGGTCTGTGGACCTCCTTATTCCAGCAGACCCTGTGAAGATGTCTGATATAGACAGTCCAGAAACTACATCGGATACAGTCGGACCTAGCAATATAAAGAAGACTGAAGAGGTCCATGATTTAGACAACGCATATGTGAAGACCACTTCCATATTAGCAAAGCAAGGAGGAGATGCCAGAGAGATATATGGAGAATAATTTGAACAAAATAAAGGTGAGGTTACACCACCTAGAGACGAGGAGGACCCCTCAAAGAAAAGGAAGGTTTCCCCATCGAAACCCTCATCCTGGAAGAAAGTGAAAGAAACCAGGACCAAATTTGAGACCACCCTCAACTGAGACAACTTCGACTTCATCATCACAACACTGAATGATGATTCACTTGAGATAGAATAGAAGTAACAAGATAAGCAGGAGGAGGTGTTCAGTCAGATTCAGGACGAACTCCAAGGGGTGCAACAGAAATTACCGTCCAGCTGCGTAGTTTCTACTACACCTCTGTCAGCAGGAACAACAGAACTAGGTGATGAGCTAGCTCAACTACACTGCATCATTGATACAGTCGAAGCTCTCCTTCGACGCGCTCAGGAAGGGAAAACACAAGAAACCTATGCTTTAGCGCAAGTACAGAAATAATTTGAGGAGAAACACAGTGCTGTAGAATGGGAAAATATTTCTCTGCAAGCGAAGTGGGATGAAGAAAAAGAATAGTTACAACAAAGCAAGGAACAATTTCTCATTGAGAAACTCAAAGTAAAGGAAATGGTTCACAAAGAACTTTTCTCTATGACATTTGTCAAAGTAAAGGCGGAAGAACAAGTTCCACAAAAGGTGGCACAACTTGAAGAGGTAACCCAACAACTCCAACAATGCATAGCAGACTTGGAGATCTGCACTGTTCCCGAGACCCCTCAAGATGTAATATACCTAAGGGAAGCAACTGCCCGCAGCACGGTTGAGATATTAAAATATCTTTCCTTGGAGTGCAAGTAGATAATTAACCAGATCCCCCAGACATATGAGAACCTCACCGAGAACCCTAAGTTATAGGCTTTGGAATCATAGCTCAAGGAAGAAAAACAACACACATACACACTACAAGTGTAGTTGAAAGCCCTGTCATCCATAGAAAGAATGAAGTGGTCTCAAGAGCAACGCAGGACCCAACAAAAAATCCATATGATTCAAAGTAGAGTGATGGAAGTTACTCAATGACTTCAACTAGTACAAGATAAGGCATGCCATTTATTCATAGAGGTTGAAAGTCTAGGAGCAGAGCTAGAATAGGTTGTCATTGCAGCAGAACAACGCCTAGAAGGGCCCGTGAACGACATAATGATCTAGGAATTAACCAAGCAAGATTTTGTACCACATCAGTAGGTGAAATCATCTTGAGCCAAGATGAAGGCCTTCAAAGTAGAACTGGTCAGATCAGAGTGACTCGAGACAAGTCACAGGTGAGTGTTGGGGGCATGTTGGCCCTTGACCAAGTTTTGGGAGATTCTTGGTCATAGTGACCTATTTTGGGACTTTTCCAGCCTGTCGAAGGAGGAGTGCAAGACAAAGCGGAGATAAAAGGATATCGACCCACTTTTGGATCCTTTTTGGGTTTTGGGGAATATGTAATTGGAATAGGATGTCGGCCCATGAGTTTACCCATGTTTAGGCCTATTTTGTATGTATAAATAGAAGGATAGGCAATGTAAGAAGAAGTTGAATAGTGCATCTATGTGGTGTGAATGTATTCTAAGTGCGAGTAGAGTCTGTAAGTTCTTTGTGAATGACTGTAAGAGACTTGCAGATCTAAGTGTAGGTCTTTGTAGCAGATTATGGAGGGCTTAGTGCTATAATGCAAGGAAGAAGCATCTAGCGAGCTGCACAAATCTTCTGTCCTTTGCGGAGTAAGGGTTTTGATGTATTTGTGCTTGTAACCGATTGATTGAAGACAATAAAGAATAAGAGTTGGTGGACATATCCCCAAGGTAGGGGTGAACCACGTAAACACTGTGTTGTCTTTCTTTGTGCTTGTCTTAATGTTTTTATGTCTTCTTTTGCTAACTGATTTAAGATGATTAGATAGATCTGCTTATGCTTAGTGCTAATGATATGTGAGAATATTAGATCTGATCCATATGAATGTGCTTAGTGCTTGATCTGTTAGATCTAACCTATCTATTGATGCTAAGTGCTTAAGTACATTATAACAGTGTAAATACTGCGACGCCTTGTTTTATCAGCGAAGTGATTAATGATTATATATCAAGGAACTGACGGTGATAAGTTCTTTATTAAGTATTACAATCATATATTTGTATCCCAGGTAAGGTTGTAGACACCTGAGTCTTTCAACCACCCCTGCCTCTACCTCGGGTGAGACTTCATCTGCTTTGCAGGTGTTTCCAAAAGGGTCGGTAGTTAGGGCTTTGTTGGTGCATTGTTGTAGCATTGAACCCTGGTTCTACCCTTGTGCCAATAGGGGGATACATATGGAGATAGAGAGGTGGAATAGAGAGAGAGAGGGGAAAATAGAGTGAGACTAATACTAATAACAAGGAGAGATAAAAAGGATGGAAGAGAGGTGGAAGAGAGAGGGGAGTGAGGGATAAAGGGGCAGAGGGAGAGAAAGAGAGAGAGAGAGAGGGAGGGAGGAGATAGAGGGAAGGGGGGATAGAGAGATATAAATAGAGAAATGGAGGGAGAGTATAGGAGAGAGAGGGAGGGGAATATAATGAGAGTGAGATTGAGAACAATGAGAGAGATAAAGAGGTGGTAGATGTAGGACATAAAGAGAGGATAAATAGTGGGAGGGAGGGGAAGAGATACGGGGAGGAGGGGGTAGAGAGAGAATGTGTGAGAGTGAGAGGGGGGGTAAGAGGAAGAAATAAAAGGGGGTTGGACAAGGAGTGTTTGAGCATGTGATAGGGAGGGAGAGGGATACAAGGAGAGAGGGTAGAGAGTGATTCAAATGAAGGGGGGAGAGATAGTGTGGAAGGGTAGATGTATGAGAGAGAGAACACATAGATAATGGGAGGGAGGGGGCGATACAGAGAGAGGGAGGAGAGGTGGAGAGAGAGTGATATTTATTATGAGAGGAAGGGGAGAGATAGATGGAAAATGGGGTAGATACACATAAAGAGAGAGAATAAAAAGAGGGGGTAGAGAGATATAAAGTGGAGGGGTAGAGACAGAGTGTGAGAGGGACATGATGGAGAAAGAGAAGGGGGGTAGAGAGATGGATAGTGATAGGAAGGAAAGAAAATATGGGGACATAGAAGGGGGGTAGAGAGAGAATGAGAGGAAGGTGAGGATATAGAGGGAGATAAAGACGGGGAATAGAGAGAGAAAGAGGGGCTGCGAGAGTGAGAGTGATACTAACAACGAGGAGAGAGAGAAGGAGTG
>ML784282.1:550900-596089 GCA_009831015.1 Picea engelmannii | reverse complement strand
GAGAGAGGGTGTGAGAGTGTAATGTACCCAAAATTTCACTAAAATAAAAAAAAAACGTTTGCCTGGGATAATAAAGTATATTATCAATTCCAAAAATGGTTCATGACACATACATATATTGTTATAAATATTATTCCACTTTTGTGCACATAAGAGTTTTTACTCCACTAGGTTATTCATTTCTAAAAATATGAAGGAGATTTAAAACCAAGAGATCTTACTGTTATAATCCACTAAATTAAACCAAAATGTTCTCATTAGATTAACTCATAACCTAACTTACTATGCACTATGAAAGCATGTTAATCATGCTAGAATCATATATTTATTTCAATTGATTATTTGGGAGACATAACCGTCAATGTCCCTAACCTATGTGCTAAGGTTATAACATACCCATAACACTTACTATTACAATATCATAAAAATAATATTATAAGCCATTCTACGTTGAAAAAAGAACTTACAATCCAATTAAAACCCTAGTATGCAAAACTTGTTAAGATGAGATTATAAGAATGACAACATTCCTAGCCTATGTGAGTTAGGGATTAGCAACATACCAAGTAATCCAAAACTATACTAAAATATATCCCCCTGCATATTATGAACTCTTTAATCCAAGCTTTCAAACTTTATGCAAAGACTAAACCTTGTCCAACCGGATTAGGATTTCAAAAAAACTACACAACATTAAAGAGGTTTGGAAAATCATATTGAGGTGGATGCCAAGTCATACCAGAGCGTAGGGCGTTATAGCTTATAGGCACTCAAGTCATGATAGGTCCATTAATGGTGATAAAACTTGTCTAGTACTATGCATCCTAATACTACAAGAGCTTGCCCAATGCGGGCTCTCCACTTAGTGAGAATCACATGGTAGTGTGTGGGGTGGCATACCAGTTTCTCTTACCTGCTAACGAGGGGATGGAGGTATCATTTCACTTCTCTTAGTCACCTCTCTAATATCATTCACATTTTCCCCTCTTCACTGTGATATTCCCCGCAACCAAATATTCTTGGTAGTGCCCGGCCCTGGTGAAGAAAATGGTGGAAACAACATGTTGGCAATGATTCTCCACAAGCACAGGTAAGTAACCGCATGCTCTGTAAAAATTGTAAAGGGTTTTTGGTGCCATGCATTCTTAGTGCATTGGATTCTCTGATGTAATGCATCCTCGAGTGTAAATGAATTGTCTGGAGTTCTATGTTGCATTCCTTATGCTTTTCTTTGGTTTGAAGGTTGGAACCACATATTGTTGCACTTATGTATACATTGTTTTTCATATTCCAATGTGATAAGTCTTCACTTGTCCTTTGTTCTTAATCTTTTAATCTTTTATCAATTGGGTTGATGTGATAGATAGGGTTATTGTGTTTTCTTCTCTGTTGACTATAATTCCTCAAGCCCGTATCCTTTTGGAGTTTCTACCCAGTCAATCTCGAGGTTGGGTTTCACTATAAAACACTGTCATAAACTAAACCCTTTGTGTTTCTTGTTAATCGTTTTGGTTTTAGGTTTGAGTAGAGGTCATTACACCCCGCAACCATTTTTCTAGAAAGTTTTGTGCAATATAATCATCAACTTTGAGACATTGAAAATACAAAACCCCAAGTAATACATTGAAAATAGCTCTGTAATAATTGTTTACTTTTCCACAATAATTCCTTCCATTCTTTTGGTCCTCTATACATGGCTTTGGTAAATACTTCTAGGTAATTATTTTTATGATTACCCTATAAAAGGACTATTTCAATGATAAACTGGTATCGTTTTTTCTTACTGACGCTACCTCTTTGTTAACTATTCCTTTTCAAGTTTCTTCTCTGATTACAATCTGTAATTTCTATTTATAACTACTCTCTGTATTTCATATCCTAAAGACATGGAAAGGAAATACAAAGCAACATAACTATATTAAATGTCTGTTTTATTTCTTTTAAATTCACAAGCGAATAATTTATGGATGGATCTAAATTATTGATGGATTCATTTTTCTTTGTGAGGGAACCCATCAGATGGTTATGAACCCACTCTTCCTCCTCCTGAATTGTGTATCAACTACTTCACAAAGGAAAACAAAGACAATCTTATATTCATAGAGATCCAAGATAAGTTTCATCTTTGATTTATTTTATTTATCTAATTATTTAATGAATTGAACACTAGCAAAGTTGCTAACACCTTCTCATTACTTCTCTTGCAAGTTGGAAATAAAAGTGCACTTGGTGAAAGAAGATTCTTTCCACCAAAAGGTATTCAAGTTCCAAGTTCTTCCTTCACTGGTCCATGTGTGTATTCATTTCATTTATAGACAATTTCTATGTACGATCTTTTAAAGCTATGTTTAAAACTAGTTATGGAGTTCTTGGGTCTATGGAACCCCATCTGTATTATTTGGTCAGTGAACTAATGAATAAAATAAACGTATTTTTTCAAACATTCTAAGATCTTCTGTATCAACTATCTTTCTGTGTTAATAGATAAAAAGAATGAAATTGGGACTTTTATTCTTTTTCCACCTATCATCAGCATAATAGTAGAAAAATTTCGTAGGTCTATTTATACTTGTTTCTTTCTGAAGTATTTTGATTGCGTACAATAATTGAACAACAATCAAAGAAACAAGTCTATCATGGCTAATAGGCACATATACCCAGTTATATATATATACACACTAAACTATAACACTTCAGAAACACCACTACATATACTCTTACATGGTGGCAAGCCACGGATCTAACACAGCTACATAGTCCACTTAATTAAATTATGATATATATATATATATATATATATATATATATATATATATATGGAATATAAAGCATAGTATCAACCATATAATATCAACAATATAACATCAACAATAAAAGTACATAGTTGACTCTTGAGAGACATATCTAAATACTGATGTTGGGAAACAAATGGAACAACCACGTTCCGACCAACCATAGAAAAAAAAGAACCAC
Source organism: Picea engelmannii (assembly GCA_009831015.1). Lineage (NCBI taxonomy): Eukaryota > Viridiplantae > Streptophyta > Pinopsida > Pinales > Pinaceae > Picea > Picea engelmannii. The sequence continues at coordinate 593,116 of ML784282.1, read as the reverse complement.
GATCACTAGTCCTAATCAGCCCCTAGCCTGACCATGGCTCCATAAGGGAAAACTCAGTCACACTCCTTAGGCACTGCCACTTTCAACAATTCAGAATTTTTTTTTGCCTCACACGAGATATGTTCATAACAACAAAAGAAGTTCTCATTCCTCAACATACTAAGCAACGTCCTCCCTCCCATATATGTTCTATTTACCTTGTGCCTAAGACTTTCTATTCCTTTCCCTCCTTGGGGAAATTCACAGCTTTACAAATCTCTATTTTTTAGGGGCTTCTAGTGACATAATTTAATTTTTGACACTTGTAAATTAAGCTCTAAGTTAACTCAAACTTGTTCCCTACTCATGGAGTCATAGTCAACTATTTTTAACCTGGTTGTTACATTTGTCTTCCAAGAATTAATTTATTAAAAACTTTGTCTCATACATGTGTCCATCAAAAGAGGACAGTTGGGCAAGTCAAACCTTTTCCCAGAAGTCATAAAAATAATAATTACATATTCCGAAATTCTAAATTTAGATTTTCCATAAAGGGAAATTTATTTCCAAAATTGAATTTCCATAAATGGAAATTTATTTCTAAATTCAACTTGGAATTTATTTTCTAACAATGTTAGGATATCACAGAGTGTTTGAGTCATGTTAAGGTAAGGTATATCTCTAGGTATTTCCATGTCTTTTGATGTCTAAGTCTTGTCATGTCTAGGTGTTACCATGCATAAGAATGTGAGGGAGAGAGAGGGAGACAAACAAGAGGGGGCAGAGAGGGACAGTGAGAGTGAGATAAAAAGGGTGGTGGGGGGTTATATGTAGGAGAGAGAGGACAAATATAGACAAGGAAATGATTTCTAGGATCATGTGCACATTCCTAGAGTGCATGCACTACATTCCTAGAGTGCATGCACTACATTCCTAGAGTGCGTGCACGCTCCTGGAACACATGCACGCTCATTTGAATTCAATTTTTTTGGGTGGGATTGACAAGATCTATGCTGATTTGGTTCACTTGGATTTAGGTTTGGTATGAAAAACTTAGTGGCTCGGTCTGCAAATTGATAAAAACCTCCTTTTTTGTGAATACCCCTCTATTTCCCTATTTTTGATGTTCTTTTTCTATAGGATAAACATTTAGTTGTTGACGAAATTATATACATAGATCAAGTTAGATATGCATATTTAAATTACACAATTTGTTTTAAAAATTAATATTGTTTACTATTTTTAATCAATTTTTTCTTCACATATATCAAAATCCTAGAAGACATTCTCTTCTTATTTCTGCTATAAATTTTTCTCGACTTAACCATTTCTCAAATGCATTATATGTGGCACTAGAGGATATTGATACCTACGATCTAAAAAAAAATATTTTGATCATGTTAAGACCCTTTTAACATTCACGAGCAAAAGACATTGTAATTTCAGGCATATGTTGACTTTGATAATTTAAAAAAAATATTAAATTAATATTAAAAATTTCCAAAAAATACTCAGTGCAAGAAAAGAAAGTTCTCTACAAGTATGCAAGTTTTTGGAACAAAATTCCATCGTTAATACACTCAACATATGCACGAACGAAAACATATACATTATATTTTGTTGGAAAATTAAGATATCACTGTTAGAAAAAATCAAATATGACCTAGTTAGTCACAATGTCTATGAATAAAAGTTGTATATTTGGAAGGCCAATTTAGCTTCCTACAATTTTTTATTCTTACAACATATTCAAATTCATTGTAAAAGTACCTTGAATAATCCCTCCAAGTTAACAAATTGTTGTTTTTCCAAGTTTCCATTGCAACTAACACGTCATGAGAGACCATCATTAGCTTGCAGTCACCCTTACTATAAGGTCCTTTCCCTTAAAATTGTGATGTAAAGTGAAAACCCCTATGAATCAACTTCTTACTACCATATATTGTTTTCAAAATTATTGATTTTGTTTTTTTATTTTTTTATTGTCATAAAAATTTTGAGCCTTATGGAGTAGGCCCAAATTTAATGGCTATGAAACTCTTTATGACAAAATGTCCATATTCATGGTATATTTTGCATTTAAATAAGACTTTTATAGTCTAGGTCTCAGTGAAAAGTCCTTTCATCAAGATTGAGTAAGATGGCATATTTTTCCTCAATGGTGAATTCCTATGATATACCAATAAAAGTTATAGGTGGTAGTGACTAGTGTAAACCCTAATCACAAGATGAGACAAACATTGTAATGTTCCTTAAGTAGGCTAGTGCCTAGTTATAGGAAAATAGTTTCAACATTGTCTCTATGTGGTTGAGGTGCAAGATCTAATTTTTATTGTAAAGGAGTATATCATCAAAGAACACAAGTACAAACTTCCACAAGTGTGGATGAAACAAGTCATTCATCACTTCCTAGAATGTAGTTGAAGCATTGGATAGTACAAAAAAAATGACATGGAATTCATGCAAGCCTTCATGGGTACAATAAGTAGTCATGGGAATGTCCACTTCTTGTATTATTATTTGGTAATATCTTGATTTCAGATCAAGCTTGGAGAAAATTTAATTAGCACTATGAATTTTATCAATAAATGAGATAGGAAACTTATCTTTAATGGTACAATATTATACTATTCACGATAGTTGATAAAGAGTCTATAGATTTCATCCATTTCCCTTACTAGTAAAGTATCACTGGATATGGACTCTTTCATCAACTTATTATTCCATGGTCTAATAATTATTGAACTAGGCACTCAAATTAAGTTTTCTTATGAGAACTATAAGATTTTATCCTAAATAGAGTTGATCCAAGAATGAGCTCCATGATATGATCTCTTGAATATTACAGAGAAATTCCTTTAAGTAAATATTGAGAAATGATATTATACTTACCAAGTGTCTTACCAAGTCCTCTTGGATTCTCTATTCCATTGGGCATTCCCTCCATTTAATAAAAATAAAAACTATAGGCTTTGTCTTCTTTCCGAATCATTTTCTTCGATTTGTTGGATGGGAATATTTGGGTTGGTGGGCTATTGATTCCATGCTTTGTGTTTTTTACCATTTTCATAAAATCTTAGGAATTGTTTTTGTAGGTTTAACCTCATTGTACCAATAGTGGCAAACCATTGGGATCTTAAGACAATGTCTCCTCCATTGATTACCATGGCATAAATTGGAGATATTAATTGGTATTCATTTATAGTCAATTCTATCTTATGGAATTTCCCATCACAAGAAGTAGTTATGCACCCCTATAGTAGTGATTTGAAAATTGGAGGTAGGGTAGATGAACATATTTAATTTATTTACTATTCTTATATCTATAAAATTATGTGAAATTACACCATCTATAAGAACTCCTACTCTGATTTTCTTAATGTAGCCAAATAATTTAAGAGTTTATTATTGAAAACTACCATCTTTGTGGCAAAATAGAGTGTTGGAATGGACACCCAATTTCTAGATTCACTGTTGTCAATTTATCCTTCCGAATAGATGTATCCCCTACCTCATGTTCATTGTCATTATCACCATTATTTTTTTGCATAGGTAGAACTTTTTGTCTTTGAATTTATGGCCTAGACACCAATTGGTTGCATTACATTTGAAACATAGACTCCTATCCTTCTTTGTATCTAATGGAAAAATCCTTTTGCGAGGAGGAATATATATTGAACTTGATTTTTCAAATTGTGGATAAGGGGGTTGTTGATAAGACATATGTTCCCATTCAATGAAATTAGATTTTTGTTGCACTATATTTATATCCTTTATATATAGTAATTCAAGTTTTTTCTTGATATTCCCTTTCAATGTTGATATGGAAATTTGTAGTCGATGATAAGAACTAGTGACAAGCCAATCTCTCTACTTGCATCAACACAATGATATTTTTATCTTCCTTGTCATCTATCTTATATATCTCAAAATGAATTTTGAGTTTATTAATCCATCTTGCACCTACGCGATCATCCCGATCACAAAATTTTCATATATCAATTTTTATCTTGTGTATAAAATAACAAGGGTAGCCATGTTGCATGAGTGTTGTGGTGGTAGAAAAGAATAGTGGGACATTGGGTTACTTTCTTTTGGAAAGATTTATTCTCATTTCATTGATTTTTTTGGCGAATAATTCAAACATCTCCTCTATCACTCTTGATATAGATTTATGAGTGGAACAAAATAAATAATAGACTAAATAAAATAACACAGATATACAGAGAACAACAATAGATATCCAGTGAATAATAAATTCTATTGAATAAGTAAAATAGGATGAAACTGTTAAACTACAGAACTGAAAAATGACTTGCCTGAATGGTGGTAGCTATCTCTAATAAGAGATGTGGTTGGTACGTGCATCCTTTTGAGAATAATGATTACAATGAAGCTCCAGAGGAATTTTAAGCATTACTCATGAATTCCAAAACCCTAGAAATCCAAAAACATAACCCTAGGAGATGAAATGCCAAACGTTATGTGGGCCTCGATGGGTAAATTGGTACCTCTACTTCTCGGGGTCATAAATTTTGTATACGACCTCCGTTTTAGGCTTGTGATAGCCCATTGGAAAGGTATTTTCGAGAAATACACATTATGCCATCAAAATATAAGTTTGTATGTAGTTTGGTTGTGTCAATACAAAACAACACTTTTTAGGGCCCCAAAACAACGCTGGAAGGACATAAAGATGTACTCACATGAAAACTACCAAAATAATATAGTTGGAATAGGTGGAAAACCACCAATATCCACCTAGATGTTTTGTAGGGATTCATGATAGCCCCATAAATGTAGAACCGACAATTACAAAGAAATGTCATCATTACAAAGAAACATGTTGAACTAAAAACTATCAAAAGGAGCCAATTAGAATAGGTGGGTGGCCACCAATATCCATCTGGATCATTTCTCCCCCCTTAGGAAGAAATGGTCTCCATTGTGTTGAGTGCCTCCATCAAGTGATGAAATTTATGCTGAATTTGGTCCTTGGTGAGCCATTTTCCTTGGTGGAGTTGTTGCCATTCCTTGACAACCCAATAAATCTAGATCCTTTGGTGGAGAGTTCCCTTGACCTGTGTTTCCACTATATGATCAATGAATTCTTGTTCCATTCAGTCAAATTTGAGCTCTATTGGTGTCAAGTGTTCTGCGATCTCTAAGGTGTCCAATAATGGTAGAAAATATGGTCAAAGGAGGTTCACATTGAACATTGGGTGCAAGCCAAGGAAGGGTGGAGTTTGATCTCAAAAACATTGTCACCTATAGGCTTGGTGATAGTGTAAGGCCCATAGCGAAGTGAATGGAGCTTCTGATGGGGCACTATAAGGAATTATTTATGCAAATGTCACTATACCTTGTCTCCCACCTAAAACTTGTGTGGTACTCGGTGTTGATCATGGCATTGTTTGTACTTAGTATTCAATTTATACAAAATATCATGGACAAGTTGGTGGATGTGTTGAATCCGCTCAATGAATCTTGTGGCTTTTTCGGCCTCAAAATGAACATGGGAAGATTATGTTTGTGTGGTTGCAAGAGGTAGTGAAACATTAATGGGACCCAAGGGTTGGAATCCCAGCCCCACCTGAAATGGGCTATGGTCGATGAAGATATGGAGATCCATTTTGTAGTTGTCTTGAACATAGGGAAGACTCTCATACCATGTATGCAAAGTATTAGAGTTATACATGCATAAGATGTGCCAAATCATCTGATTGACGACCTTTGTCCAGCCATCGGTTAGAGGGTGGAAGGTAGTGGATTTAGTGAGGTTGGTGTCGAAAAGTGATGATACACTTGACCAAAATGTGCTGAGGAACTTGTTGTGTCAATCAGAGATGATGGTCCTTGGTATCCCAAAATGGACCCACACTCATTCGAAGAAGATATTGGAAGTATGTCCCGCTGGGATTCTCTTCTTGCAGGATGTGAGAATGGCCATCTTTCAAAACTAATCAACCACCACAAATACACAATCGTTGGCTTTCTTGGTGGATGGAAGGCTAGACATGTAATCCATAAAGATGGATTCCCAAGGCCTCTCAAGAGTAGGAATAGGGGTGTATAATCCTTTCTCTTGATGGTTGTCCTGGAAATAGCACATGCAGTGCAAGATTTTATATACTTGTAGATGTCCTGTCGAAGTTTTGGACAGTAAAATATTTTCTATAGAATGACCATAGTTTTCTCCACATCAAAATGTCTTGCCATCCGACTCTAGTGAGCCTCCCAAATCATCTTTGCATGCCCACTTGTAGGAACAAAAAGGTGGTCCAGATGGCATAACAATCTGTTTTCAATGTGAAAATTGATGACATTCATGCCTTTACCCAAGAGATGATAGGTGGTGGTGAAGTTCGGATCTTGCTGATAAATTTGGGGCCACATAGATGCCTCATTCCCATAAGAATGGAGCATGGTGGTGAGTGTAGCCACGAGAGGTTGACTGAGGAATCCAACGACACGATTTGTGCTCCTTGTATTATAATTGATGTTGATATGGAACTGCTGCAGGTAGGTGGGACACTTCTTATGATCATTGTTCTGTAACTTCCCTTGTGTCTGTATGCACTGCAAAGGATTTTGATCAATGTGGATGATTGTCTCCTTTCCCAAAATGTAATGTTTCCATTGACGGAAGGATTGTACAATTTAATACATTTCCTTGTCATAGGTGGGCTATTTACATAAAATATCTGAGAGTGTCTCACTATGGTATGCTATCAGATGACTTTGCTGAGTGAGAAATGCACCTAAAACATAGTTAGATCCATCAATATCAATCTGGAATGGTTTTTGTAGATATAGTACGAAGAGTATTGGATCTGAGCACAAAATATACTTTAGATCATCAAATGATCATTGTTGTTCCTTCCCCCATGTGAAATTTTACTTTCCACTACACTTGGTCACTTGGTTGAGGGCCCATGCGATATGGGAGAATCCCAACATGAACCGTCGGTAGAATTTGGAAAGTCCCAAGAATATATGAAGATCAGTTAGTGTGGTCGGGGTTGGCCAGCTTGGCTAGATCCACATGTAACACATGTTTATCAATAATGTAGCCTAAGAATTGGACCCTATTCATTCCAAAGGTGTATTTTTCCAAGTTGGCAGATATCTTGTGTTGCCATAGAGTGCTCAAAACCCGTTGAATATGTTGCATGTGCTCCTCCCAAGTTCTGATGAAGATGAGGATGTCATCCAGATATACCACCACAAAATATTTGGTGAAGGGTCTCAATACATCATCCATCAACCTCATGAAATTTGTTGGTGCATTTTCTAGGCCAAAGGGCATGACCATCCATTCGAAGTGACCTTATTTAGATTTAAAATTTTTCTTCCATACATCAGTCAGTTTGATGGGAACCTAGTGGTAGATATACTTTAGGTCAATCTTGCTGAAGAACATGGCCCCATTGAGTTGGTCAAAAAGTTCATCAATTCGAGGAATTGGGTACCAGTTCTTGACTGTTATTTTTTTTAATGCTCTATAATCAATGTAGAGCCGAAAAGTCCCATTGTTATTCTGCACCAGTACAATCAGGCTTTCTCAAGGGGAGGATTTGGGTTTGATGTGCCCATTTTAAAGAAACTCTTCGATCTGACACTTGATTTCGTCATTTTTAATCAGACAACAATGATAAACTAGTTCATTATACATAGGGGTACTAGGGATTAGATCAATTGGATGCTTGACTTGAAATTACATCAATACACCGATGGGTGAGGAGAAGATGTCTCTATACTATTCAACGATTTCATCCACTTTCTTCTGCTACAAAAAAATGCTCTGTGTAGAGGTCACAAATGTGGCGACGACCTTATTATTAATATGATCACGAATCACAAAGAAGACGAACTTCCCCTTCTATGAAATGACCTTACTGTATTGCTTAGTAAAAATTAAAGAAATAGTAGTAGGCGATGCTACCTATGGTATCCTGTACAATTTTATACCCAAAGTAATAATAACACTGCAATGCCTAGACTCATACACAACATGTCACTTCCAAAAATATGGTTTTCCTAAAAGAACATCACAAACTTCAAGAGGATCAATATCACACAATACATCATCTTTGAAGGTATTGATTCCATAGGGTAGATGACACTATTGGTTGACACATATATCTCTTCCTTGGTGAAGAAAAATGATGGTGTAGGGTTGCGGGTGTGGTTTCATTGGCAGGTCCATTCGCTTGATCAGATATGTTGAGATAAGTTTCTTCTGACTATTGCTATTGATAATAAAATGAATCAAATCCCCATTTACACACATCTTGAATAGTGTAGACTACGACACTTCAAGATTCTAGGATTTGGGAGTTTCAACAACCATACACAACGTTCCTCTTGAACTTCAAACTAGTGTACAACCAAACAAAAAGGAATGATTGACGGTCCTCAATGTATGGCGAGATCTATGGCTTACAGAAGTTTGAGGCCTCCACACTTTATGATATTTACTCGCTCCAACATGCAAATACCGTAAATTTACGAACTATGAAAAGATAGATCAGATGACTCGTGCTTATCTCAGGTCAAGTGTGGATCTGTGATCTACGATTCGAGCTTCAAAACCTTCTAGAACTCAACATATCAGATCCTCTAGCGTGCCGAACTAGTGAGCTCATGAAGGGCATGATAAAAGGTCCACCTCTCCTCATGAATGAACAATTGGGATCTACTTCAACCTTCGGGCCTTCAAGAGTTCTCAACCCAAATAGACTTACACCTCCATTCCTTCGGGGTACCAAATATTTGAATTTCAAGATATGCTAACACATCTCTTTTCTCACTGACCGTTAAGATTCATTCCAGGCTTCGGAACTTTGGGAATCTTGTACACTTCCACAATAAGACTCCAACTCTTCTAGATAGTCATACTTTTGAACTACTCTGGATCTGTGGACACATGTCTCCACAATCAGATGGTCCAGATATTCTCTGGTTCCCAGGACTTTGGGAAACTTGTCTCCTTTGCACAAACCACATGAAAACATTCAAATACGTGAGGTTCCAAGGGATTTAGGGGTTGATACGCACACCACTTTCCTAGATCCGACGAATAGGAAAGATTTGCTCCTCCTCGGGCGGATCTCATCCACTCAACCTAAAAAATGAAAGGCTTCTTCCCTTCAAATATTCTTGTTTCTCTTTCTCATGAGGTTTAACACTCAAATTATTTGTGTCTTCTATGGACACCTTGCGCTACTCTAAAAAGTTGACACTTGGATATTTTTGGAAAATCTTCCCACACACTCCTTGTGTTCATTTCCTTGACACTCTTAAAAACTTGACTAAGTGTTGCTCTTCTGCATGGCTTGAAAGGGTATTATCAAGATCCTATACTTAGATGAGTATATGTGCACTCCGTAGACTCACCCTGCACAATTTCACATTATATCTTCTGAGCTTTTGAGTTTGAAAATGACTCTACCTTCGCACTCCTTGCATGGCTACTATGCACTCCTTGCACTAGTATTTCAAAAGAGAAACAATTGAAACTTACAGAACACTACAGGTTCATTCCATTAATCATAAAATGCATACATATAAGTATAAAACACAAAAAAAAATTAACACACATTACCCATTTAAGTCATGGATATACAAACTTAGAATTTCAGAACAATCTTCCTGTATTATATTCCTTCAGCAAAGCATTTAAAAAGAGTTGTTGCAGCTCTTCAACTTCTCCTTTGCAACAATTTACAATAAACTTCAGCAACAAAATATAATTGTCTTCAACAGTCTCATTTGGTCATATATTACATATATTTATACACAGAGGGGCTTCTTGAGCCTTCCTACCGACTAATCTTGTTCTTTAATATCATAATCAAAGCATTCTACCATTAAGCCTTATTATAATAAATGGAATTTACAACCCAGATATGAGTCACTACTCAATATATGTACAATCCTACAACTAATTAAGATAATTACAATCCTTTGCGATATCATACAATGGTTCTTTCCTCAAAACATTAAAATATCTTTTAATTACAATCTTTTGAACATATGAAATTCATTTTCTCTCGTTGAGTCTCAAAAAAATTTGAACACGCATGCTTGATGTTGAGTTGTCGTCCACTCGACTTGATGGACATTATCGACAATGCTCCTGCATCATACTCCTCTCAAAAAAAAATTCATAGACTCCTATCCATGAGGTCCTTCATTTTATTTCCATGCTTCTGGATATCATCTTCAATTATCAAACTAACATCTTCTGTTGGATGGTCCTTCCCCTTAACCAGATACTGATAATAAATCTTCCTTTTGGTATTCTTAGTAATCCTATGATCTAAGATATTCTCTGTCTATAGTTTCTCTATAATGGGCCTTTGTTGTTTGCATTGAATCTCCTCTTGACCATATGTATCTCTTGTATCATCCATCCTATAAAGGTACATGTATGATACATTGAATATTGGAGATGTTCCAATGTCCTATGGAAGCTCAATTGCAAAATTGTTTGTTGCGATTTTTTCGAGGATCTTACATGGTCCTATATTTTTAATCTTTAACTTGTTATATTTTCCTTTCTGAAATATCTCCTTCCCTAGATGTGTTAAAACTTGATATCCAATTTCAAAGTTTACTTCTCTTCTTCTCTAGTCTACTCTACTTTTGTACTTATGGTTGTTATTCTAAAGCTATTCCTTGATCTGATCATGCAAACTATGCATCTATGTAGCAAAATACTCTGCTCCTACACTTCAGAACTCATCTGATCCCAAATATCTCAACTCTTAAATTCCTCTTGGATGCATTCCATACATTATTTGGAATGAGATTTTTCTAGTGATCCTATTTGGTGAGTCATTATATGCAAACTTTGCATGGGGCAAAATTTGATCCCACTGGTTGTTATGGTCAGTAACCAAACTCCTCAATAGGTTCTCTAAACATCGATTTACCACTTGAGTCTATCCATTTGTTCGAGTATGATATGTTGAACTGAAATAAAAAAATCCCCCCTACTTCTTCCACAATGTTCTCCAAAAGTTCCACACAAACTTAGTGTCTATGTCGAAAAATATGCTCCTTGGAAATCCATGTAATGTCACAATCTCCTTGAAAAACAAATTTGATATGTGAGTAGCATCGTTTTTTTTGTGAAACAAAATGAAATGTGCCATCTTTGAAAATATTTCAACAACCACAAATATTGAATCATTTCCTCTCTGGGTTCTAGGAAATCATAGAACAAAATACTTACTTATAACATCCCATGGCCTGTCTCGAATAGGAAATGGTTGATAAAATCCAATGTTCTGCTATTTTCCTTTAACATACTAGAATATTTTACGTCTTTCCATGAATTTATTTACATCAGACCTCATACTTGGCTGCACATATGTTTTATCATGGCCAAAGTGTCTAGCGAATCCTATGCTATTCTTTTCCTACAACACGTTATCTGTCATTGAACATTTCGAGATACACAATTGGTTTCTTTTGAGTAACAATCTTCCTTGGATCAGATATTCCATCCACTGACTTATTTCCCTCAACAAAGGGTTCTCACATGCTTCATAAGCTTCCTTGAAATCTGGATCTTCTTGATACATCTTCCCAAGGTGTTCAAATCCTAGGGTCTCCACTCAAAATTCCCCAAAGATCAAACATCTCATGTTAGGGTTTCCACTAATATGATTAATAATGAAAGTAAATTTTTTCATGAATTATGTCCATTTGGCATGTCTCTGATTCAATTTATCTTGTCTAGTTATAAACTGTAACGCCTGATTATCAGAATATAAAACAAACACTTTCAGAATAAAATAATGCCTCCATTTTTTCAAGGTTTGAATCACAACATAGAATTATTTATCATACATGGAACTCTTTCTTTTAACATCATTCAACTTCTTACTGAAATAAGAAACATGGTTATTGTCTTGACTTAAAGCTACTCCAATGGCTACTCCACGAGCATCACATTTAACTTGAAATGTATTCCAAAAATTTGGCAAAACTAGAATAGGTTGTTCTGTTATCTTGGATTTTAACACTCTAAATCCTTTCTCAGTTTCCTTTGTCCAATTAAAAGACTTATTATCCTTCTTTATAGTGTCTAGTATAGGTGTGCAAATACTACTAAAATTCCTGGTGAATTTCCTGTAAAAACTCGCCAATCCATGAAAACTTCTTACCTAAAACACACTTCTTAGAGAAGGCCAATATCTTATTTCCCTCACATTCCCTCGAACCATCTTCAACTGATTTGAAGAGATTACGAATCCAAAATATATAAGTTTTTTTTTCATGAAATAACATTTCCCCAAATTTACTAACAACTTTTCTTGTTGTAGTCTTATCAACACCATCTTTAAATGCCTCAAGTTCTCTCCTTCAGTCTCACTGAAGATTAAGATATCATCCAAATAGAAAATCAAAAACTTACCAATAAAATATTTGAGTACTTCATTTATCAACCTCATAAATGTACTTGGTGCATTCATTAAACCAAACAACATAACCAACCACTCATACAATCCTTCATTCGTTTTGAATGTTGTCTTCCATTCATCTCTTTCTCTCACCCTTATCTAATGGTAACCACTCTTTAAATCTATATTGGAAAAATAAATAGCTCCACCTAAACAATCCATCAAATCATCCATTCTGGTTAAAGGGAATCTATAACTGATGGTTATCTTGTTTATGGCTCTAGAGTCTATGCACATTCTCCAACCTCCATGTTTCTTTGGAATAAAAACAATTGGTACAACACACGTGATCAAACATTCCTTGAATAAACCTTTATTGAACAACTCATGGACTTGATTCTGGACCTGTTCATTCTCTCGAGGTGTTATCTTCATGCTAGTTTATTTGGAAATGTTGCTCCTGGAATAAGGTCAATATGGTGACTAACACTCACAATGGTAGAAAAAGAGTGAGGTAACTCATCCACCGCAATATCAACGAACTCATCCAATAATTCATGGACTTATATAGAAAAATCATCCATATATGTACTTGTGAGAATGAATCTTGGATTACCGACAACAAAAAAATACATTTCTGGTACTTTCATGACTTCTTTCAACACTTCCTTCCCACTCATGAGAAGTATACTTGTACTTGATTCTTCTTTGACTCCTTTATCTTGTATTGGAAGCAACATATCTTTACATCCATTCTTCTCCAGGGTATAAGTGTTCTTTCTTCCATCATGTATGACATTCCTCTAATATTTCCATGGTCTTCCCAACATAAAATGACAAACATCCATAGGTATATTATCGCACAAAAATTCATTCTTATAACCTCCTATTTTAAATTCAACTTTACATTGTCAACTTACCATTACTTGATGTCCTTTCTACAACCACAATACCTTGTACGGATTCGTATGCGCATTTGTCTCCAACTTCATTTTTTCCACCATCTCTGTGGATACTAAATTATCAGTGCTTCCACTATCTATGATCACATTGCATACCCTATCTCTGGTCTTGCAAGCAGTTCTAAACAAACTATTTCTCTCGACTAGTTCTATTACCTCTTTGTCTAGTTTTATGAGAAATTTCCTCATCATGAACGATCTTCCTTGTTCTATTGATTCTTCCTTCATCTCAGTCTCTACGTTCCTCTTCTGTGCTTCAAAAATGTGAGCTCCTCCACCTCCCATATTATTTCTCTTAGGACATTCCCAAGACATGTGCCCTGTCTTTCCACATGCATAATACTTCAATTCTCGTCCTCCACCTCTTTCTCTTCCTCTCAGAAAATAGGTTCTTCCACGATAGTGTCCCCCTCGAGAACTACCTCCTCTTTCTGTCTCACTATGATTTCTTCTAGCTTTTGGTTTGGACTTCTGGAACTTTTCTCTGATTGTTCCTTTGCCTTTGCCTATAATTTTTCCTTTGTTTCTTTGATTCTACTTTCTTGCCAACTTATCTTTTGATTTCGGGGCTACCTGATAGGCATCCTCCACTTTTCTCATAGTCATCATGATTTTTTCATCCTGAATCTCATATCTCAGGACATTAATATACCTGGAAACCTTTTCTTCATCATTCTCTCTATGTCTTGCTCTGATGTTCAACTTGTAAAACCCTTCAGTGTATTCCTTCATCGACAAACCTTTATGTCTCAGATTTTATAACTTTCTAAATAGATTCACTTGATAATCCTTGGGTATGAAATTTGATTTCAATTTAGCTACCATTCTATCCCAACTCTTAATTTTGGACTTATCGTTGCATCTTATGTCAGCTTGCAATTCATCCCACCATAATGCTACACGTCCTTCCCATCTTTGTGGCAACACAGAGTGTTGGAATGGACACCATATTTGTGGCAACATAGAGTGTTGGAATGGACACCCAATTGCTAGATTCATTGTTGTCAATTTCTCCTTCCGAATAGATGTATCCCCTACCTCCTCTTCATTTTCATTATCACCATTAATTTTTTGCATAGGTAGAACTTTTTTTCTTTGAATTTATGGCCTAGACACCAATTGGTTGCATTACATTTGAAACATAGAATCCTATCCTTTTTTGTATCTAATGGAAAAATCCTTTTGCGAGGAGGAAACTATATTGAACTTGATTTTTCAAATTGTGGATAAGGGGGTTGTTGATAGGACATATGTTCCCATTCAATGAAATTAAATTTTTGTTGCACTTTCTTTATATCCTTTATATATAGTAATTCAAGTTTTTCTTGATATTCCCTTTCAATTTTTATATGGAAATTTGTAGTCAATGATAAGAACCAGTGACAAGCCAATCTCTCTACTTGCATCAACACAATGCTAATTTTATCTTCCTTTTCATCTATCTTATATATCTCAAAATGAATTTTGAGTTTATTAATCCATCTTGCACCTACGCGATCATCCTGATCACAAAATTTTTATATATCAATTTTTATCTTGTGTATAAAATACCAAGGGTACCCATGTTGCATGAGCGTTGTGGTGGTAGAAAAGAACAGTGGGACATTGGACCACTTTCTTTTGGAAAGAGTTATTCTCATTTCATTTAATTTTTTGGAGAATAATTCAAACATCTCCTCTATCACTCTTGATCGAGATTTATGAGTGGAACGAAATAAATAACAGATTAAATAAAATAACACAAATATACAGAGAACAACAATAGATATCTAGTGAATAATAAATTCTATTGAATAAATAAAATAGGCTGAAACTGTAAAACTGTAGAACTAAAAAACAACTTGCTCGAATAGTGGTAGCTATCTCTAAGAAGACATGTGGTTGCTATGAGCATCCTTTTGAGAAGAATGATTAAAATGAATCTCCAGAGGACTTTTAAGCATTGCTCATGAATTCAAAAACCCTAGAAATCCAAAAACCTAACCCTAGGAGAGGAAACGCCAAACGTTATGTGGGCCCCGATGGGTAAATTGGTACCTCTCCTTTCCAGGTTCGTGACTTTTGCATATGACCTCTGTTTTAGGCTTTTGATAGCCCACTGGAAAGTTCTTTTCGAGAAATACACATTATGCCATCAAAATCTAAGTTTGTATATAGTTTGGTTGTGTCAAGCCAAAGAAAAACTTTTTAGGGCCCCAAAACAACCCTGGAAGTACATAAAGATGTACTCACATGAAAACTTCCAAAATAATCTAGTTTTAATAGGTGGACAACCACCAATATCCAGCTAGATGTTGTGTAGGGCTTCATGATAGCCCTAGAAATGAAGAACCCAAAATTACAAAGAAATGTCATCATTACAAATAAACATGTTGAACTAAAAACTTTCAAAAGGAGCCAATTGGAATAGGTGGGTGGCCATCAATATCCACCTGGATCATACCTCCCCCCTTAGTAAGAAATGGTCTCCATTTTGTTGAGTGCCTCCATCAAGTGATGAAATTTATGCTGAATTTGGTCCTTGGTGAGCCATTTTCCTTGGTGCAGGAGTTTCCATTCCTTGACAACCCAATAAATCTAGATCCTTTGGTGGAGAGTGCCCTTGACCTATGTGTCCACTATATGATCAATGAATTCTTGTTCCATTCAGTCAAGTCTAATCTCTATTGGTGTCAATTGTTTTGTGATCTCTGAGGTGTCCAATAATGGTGGAAAATATGGTCGAAGGAGGTTCACATTGAACATTGGGTGCAAACCAAGGATGGGGGGAGTGTTGAGCTCAAAAACATTGTCACCCATAGCCTTGGTGATAGTGTAAGGCCCATAGAGAAGTGAATAGAGATTTTGATGGGGCACTGTAAGGAATTATTTCTACAAATGTAACTAGACCTTGTCTCCCACCTAGAACTTGTGTGGTACCGGGTGTTGATCGTGGCGTTGTTTGTACTTAGTATTCAATTTATACAAAATTTCATGGACATGTTGGTAGATATGTTGAATCCACTTAATGAATCTAGTGGCTTTGTTGGCCTCAAAATGAACATGGGAAGATTATGTTTGTGTGGTTGAAAGATGTAGTGCAACATCAATGGGACCCAAGGGTTGGAATCCTGGACCCACCTGAAATGGGCTATGGTCGGTGGAGATATGGAGAGACATTTTGTAGTTGTCTTGAACATAGGGAAGACTCTCATCCCATGTATGTGAATTCTTAGAGTTATACATGCATAGGTTGTGCCAAATCATCCAATTGACGACCTTTGTCTAGCCATCGGTTTGAGGGTGGAAGGTAGTGGATTTAGTGATCTTGGTGTCCAACAGTGACCATACACTTGACCAAAATGTGTTGAGGAATCTGTTGTGTCGATCAGAGATGATGTTCTGTGGTATCCCAAAATGGACCCACACTCATTTGAAGAAGAGATTGGAAGTATCTCCCACTGTGATGCTCTTCTTGCAGGATGTGAGAATGGCCATCTTTCAAAACCGATCAACCACCACAAATACACAATCATTGGCTTGTTTTGTGGACGGAAGGCCAGACATGTAATCCATTGACATGGATTCCCAAGGCCTCTCGGGAGTAGGAATAAGGGTGTATAAGCCTTGATTCTTGATGGTTAGCTTGGAAATAACACATGCAGTGAAAGATCTTATATACTTGCTAATGTATTGTCGAAGTTTTGGCCAATAATTTTTTTTCTGTAGAATGACCACAATTTTCTCCACATCAAAATGTCCTTCCATCCAACTCTAGTGAGCCTCCCAAATCAGCTTTGCATGCTCACTTGTAGGAACAAAAAGGTGTCCCATATGGAATAACAGTTTGTCCTCAATGTGAAAATTGATGACATTCACGCCTTTACCCAAGAGATGATAGGTGGTGGGGAAGTCCAGATCTTGTTGATAAAGTTGGGGCCACTTAGATGCCTCATTCCCATAGGATTGGAGCATGGTGGTGAGGGAAACCACGAGAGCTTGAATAAGGAATTCAATGACATGATTTGTGCTCCTTGTCTTATAATTGATGTTGAGATGGAACTGCTGTAGGTAGGTGGACCACTTATGATGGTCATTGTTTTATAAATTCCCGTGTGTCTGTATGCACTGCAGAGGCTTTTGATCAGTGTGGATGATTGTATCCTTTCCAGAAATGTAATTATTCCATTGACAGAAGGATTGTACAATTTAATACATTTCCTTTTCATAGGCGGGATATTTACGGACAATATCTGAGAGTGTCTCACTATGGTATGCTATCAGATGTCTTTGTTGAGTGAGAAACAAGCCTAAAACATAGTTAGATGCATCAATCTCAATCTCGAATGGTTGTTGTAGATCTACTAAGGAGAGTACTGGAGCTGAGCACAAATGATGCTTCAGATCATCAAATTATCATTGTTGTTCCTTCCCCCACGTGAAATTTTCATTTCCACCACCCTTGGTCACTTGCTTGAGGGCCCATGCGATATGGGAGAATCCAAACATGAATCGTCGATAGAAGTTGCCAAGTCCCAAGAAGCTCTAAAGATCAATTAATGTGGTCGGGTTTGGCCAGTCACAGATGACTTGGATCTTGGCTGGATCCACATGTAACCCATGTTCATCAACAATATAGCCTAAGCATTGGACCCTATTCATGCCAAAGGTGTATTTTTCCAAGTTGGCATATATATTGTGATGTTGTATAGTGCTCAAAGTCTGTTGAATATGTTGCATGTGATCCTCCCAAGTTTTGATGAAGATGAGGATGTCATCCAGATATACCACCACAAAATATTTGGTGAAGGGTCTCAATACATCATCCATCAACCTCTTGAAAGTTGCTGGTGCATTTTCTAGGCCATAGGGCATGACCATCCATTCGAAGAGACCTTCTTTAGAATTAAAATTTTTCTTCCATACATCACTTGGTTCGATGGGAACCTAGCGGTAGACATACTTTAGTTCAATCTTGCTGGATAACATGGCTCGCTTGAGTTGGTCAAAAAGGTCATCAATTCAAGGAATTGGGTACCAGTTCCTGATTGTTATTTTTTTAATGCTCTATAATCAATGTAGGGCCTGCAAGTCCCATCTTTCTTCTTCACGAGTACATTCGGGCTCCCGCAAGGGGAGGATTTGGGTCTAATGTGCCCATTTTGAAGAAACTCTTGGATCTGACGCTTGATTTCTTCATTTTTCATCAGCGAGCAATGATAAACTGGTCCATTAGGCAGAGGGGTACTGGGGATTAGATCAATTGTATGCTTGACTTGAAATTGCATCGATACACCGATGGGTGAGGGGAAGATTTCTGTGTACTATTCCACAATTCCGTCCACTTTCTTCTGCTACAAAGAGAGGCTCTATGTAGAGGTCACGGATGTGGCGATGACCTTATTATTAATATGAGTACGAATCACAAAGAAGACAAACTTCCCATTCTGTGAAATGGCTTTACTGTATTGCTTCGTAGAGATTAAATAAATAATAGTAGGCAATGCTACCTATGGTATCCTGTACAATTTTATACCGAAAGTAATAATAACACTCCGGTGCCTAGACTCATACACAACATGTCACTTCCAAAAATATGGTTTTCCTAAAAGAACATCACAAAATTCAAGGGGATCAATATCACACAATACCTCATCTTTGAAGGTATTGATTCTATAAGGTAGATGACACTATTGGTTGACGCATATATCTCTTCCTCAGTGAAGAGAACCAATGGTGTAGGGTTGCGGGTGTGGTGTCATTGGCAGGTCCATTCGCTTGATGAGCTATGATGAGATAAGCTTCTTCTGACTACTGCTATTGATAATAAAATGAATCAGAGCCCCATTTACACACATCTGTGAGTGAAGAGGCACTTCCCTTTCTATGGTTCTTCTAGTTTTCTTGGCTGGACTTTGGTGGTAGTGACAGTGCCTCTAGGTTCGACATTGATAATTTGCTTCCCTCCTTCTGGATTTGATTCAGAGTCATAATCTTCCTCATACTCAGAATATTTTAGCTTGACCACCAGTGACTGATTGGAGAGATAGTCTTTAGTGTTGTGCCGAGGGATTTTATGGTATTCAAACCACTTTCCCATGTTCGTCTTTGATTTCTCATTACCCTTCTTGTGTTGCGGCTTGGACTAGTTTTCCTGAGAGTGGCCATCTTGGCTCTGTCCATTTTCTTGTGGGTTGGGGTCGCCTTTTCGCTTCTTTGGTTGTGAAGAGTTTACAGATCCAAACTCTCACCTATTATACTTAAATTTCTACTCAATCTTGACAGCATATCTATAAGTTGTGCCCAATGATGAGATGTCTAGAAACTCCATTTTTGTTTGAATGTATATATGCAGATAGTCGCGGTATTTGAGCACCAGATTTTTTTCAAAGTCTTTGATACCCAATTTTGTGCACAGGGTATGGAAAATATTGATGAAATCTGGCACTGTTTGGTCCCTTTCATGACACAGGGTGGTCCATATTGTTTACTAGTCCTCGTAGCTTCCAACATGGTATCATTGTTCTTTAATGGAATACCTGAAGGAATCCCATGTGGGGGAGACTACACATATTGCATATTCCTCTATGGTCCTTTTCTCAGAGTAATTATCCCATGAGTACTTAACATAGGGGACAACCTTGAGGAGTGAAAAAGTAATATTTTTCATATGAGAAAAATTTTGGATGGAAAAGAACCCTTTGAGAAGATTCAACCATTTATATACATCATCCACATCTATCAATTCTTCAAATAATGAAATATCAAAATATACTTGTACTTTCAAGGGGGTTGCATGGCCGCTTGATAAAGATGTGTCTCCTATGGGTAGCCACCAAAGGATCTCTATAAAGTTGTCCATCGTTTTGTTCATTTTTCATGCAAGGGATTCCTCTAGCAACAATTTAAAATGGTCTCCTACTCCATCATCATTATTCTTGTCCCCCATGATTTGTGGTCGGGCTTGATGTGACTGATCTTGCGAAGTCTCGACTGGTTCGAGTCCCAACTTCTTGTACCCAAATCTTGTCGAGGAAATGCACGAAGAAAAATAAATGAAAAGCAGACTGCTTTGATACCACTAATCCAGATTTATGAGAAGAATGAAATAATAATAGAATAAATAAAATAAAACATAGATATAGAGAACAACAACATATATCCACTAAACAATATATTCTATTGAATAAATAAAATAGGCTGAAACTATAAAACTACAGAGCTAAGAACAACTTGTTTGAATGGTGGTAGCTATCTCTGAGAAGAGATGTGGCTGCTACATGCATCCATTTGATAAGAATGATTACAATGAGGCTCCATGGGCCTTTTTATCATTATCCATGAATGAAAAAACCCTATACATCCAAAAACCTAACCCTAGGAGATGAAACACCGAAAATTATGTAGGCCCTGATGGGTAAGTTGGTACCTCAACTGTCCGGGCCGTAACTTTTTCATACGACCTTCGTTTTAGGCCAGTGATAGCACATTGGAAAGGTGTTTTAGAGAACTACAAATTATGTCATCCAACATTGACTCTATCTATAGCTTAACTGTGGGAAGCAAAAAAACACATTGTTTAGGGCCCCAAAACAACCCTAGAAGTAAAAAAAGATGTACTAACATGAAAACTTCCAAAATAAGCCAGTTGGAATAGGTGGGAGGCCACCAATATCAACCTGGATTCTGTGTAGGCTTTCAGGATAGCCCCGGAAATGCAAAACCCATAAATCCAAAGAAATGTCATAATTAGAGAGAAACATGTTGAACTAAAAACTGTCAAAAGGAGTGAGTTGGAATAGGTGGGTGGCCACAAATATCCACCTGGATCAACTCTAGTCTCAATCTCTTTTATATTGTTGTTCTTCTCTATAGTGGGAGGGTGGTTGTCGACAGGCCCCACAACCTTCCATAGCTATTTAGAAATCCTCATGATCTATCATGGATTGTTCATGTCAAGGTGTTGGATGGGTTAATAATGGTTTTGTCTATAGGGGGCAATTATAATACAAAATTAGTTGTAGATGGGTAGGTTATGGTCAGGTGGTAAGTGGTTGATGCTAGTAGATATTAAGAGAAGAAGGCGATGGTTGAGAGAATGATCATGACTGCCATGTAGTGATAGTGAAAATAATAATTGCTATGTAGTGATAATGGATGTGGTGTACTACAAGTGACTCTAATACTAACTTGGAGGCAACCATTAAACACAATATATTTTATTATTTAATCATGAATAGTGCATGGTATACCATTACATAGAATTTTTAGGACATAAGGACGGTCAATAGTAAGTGTAAAAGCCATTACAATAATATACTCATTACGAGCTCAACATGTCACTTGTGGAAATTGAAGATAAGGAGGATAACAAATATTAGTCCAATATACCATACTAACCCCAATTGACAATATCACATATAAATCCTTATAACATATATAAAATAATAAAAAAATTATAATTTTTTAAGTAACTGTAAAAACATTTTTAAACACCCTTCATAATTAAAAGAAATATTCAAAAGAGACATTGTTTACAGTAAAATAAAATAAAACAAGGAGGTTTGGGGGTGATTTGAAGTGGTCTCAACCATGAGATATTGTTTACAGTAAAATAAAATAAAAAAGGGAGGTTGGGGGTGATTTGAAGTGGTCTCAACCATCATAACTAGCATGTATTATCATGTCTCCATCCATCATAACTAACATGTATTAATTTATTTTGAATTAATTGAAAATTCTTCGCTTTAAAAATTTATAACGCTTTTCCACTTATTAAAAGGATTAAAGTGCAAAACTCATTAATTCTCTCCTAATATAAGGGTTTTTCTCATTAAAAAAATATAAATAAATGCTCATTAATTCCCTCCTGGTATAGGGCTTTCTCTCATTTAAAAAATATATAAATGCCCGTTAATTCCTTCACAATTCGACACCATTTTCAAAATAATTTTGAACTTAAAATTTTTAAAGGTTGTCGCATATTTAATGGTGAGGAGACCTTGAAGGCACGCACGTACAATAATAAATAAAGGGTGTTTGTTGTCCAAATTCAGAATCAGAAGGAAAGTGTATGCGGAGGCAGGAACTATCAATGGGCAAGAACTCACGCTCTTCACTCTCTGTATTGGTGTGTACTTGCTGAAGACGTCTCGATATAGCAGAGGCCCATCGCAAGCGAGAGGAAAACATGGTGCAGATACGAAAGTCTAAACGGGAGGAAAGTCTGTGGAAAAAACGCAGGGAAGGTGTTGCGTCTGCCCCCAACTCTGATCCCTCAAGTGGCTATGATCAAAAGATTTCTCTGGAGGAAAAGGTAAATATTATTATGGTAACTGCTTGATATATTAATATTAAGCTATTAAGTGTTAGTTAATATACTAAATGGTGGATTTGTAGGAGTTTAAATATATATATTTATATTGTGGGAATTAACAATCTCATATATATATATATATATATATATATATATATATATATATATATATATATCNTCTCTTTCAGTTTTTTAAACTTTTTCTAGCGTTTTTAGATGTTATTTCTATATGACAGATAGTTTCTGAAACCCTAATTAGATACATCTATTAGTGTCTCTTTGAGATATTTTTTTTTTTAATGACAAAATCTCCTCTCATCTATATCACTGCATTTTGAAATAAATTTTATAAAATCCTTTGTCTTTCACCATTTTGGGATTTTAATTTTTTTCTAGCCTTCATAGATGTTATTTCTATATGTCAGATGGTTTCTGAAACCTATTTACATACATCTATATTACTGTCTCTTTGAAATACTTTTTTTTTATGACAAAATCTCCTCTTTTATGCTGCATAACTCCAATCAATGGTTTTATATCTTTTATAACACATGTTGGGATATAGAATATATAGCAATATCTAAACCGGAGTTTGATATGCACTTAAAGTTGCATGGTTTTAGAGTGCAATCTCTTTGTTCAATTATCTCCATTACTGTCATCTTAGTGTTGAAATTCGGTGTTTAGATTTGTTTATAGTGCCAAAAGTTCGTTGGTGCAGTTGCATACACTGTCAACGACTATCTCTATGCTTGCTTCTGACGATGTTCAAGCGAAGGAGGCTGTTGCTATTCACCTGTGAAATATTTTATCCATCCGTTAGATTCTCTTTTAAACCCATAAGAACTTATCATGTCTGATAAAAAAACAACAAAACCCATCAGAACCTATCATGTCTGATAAAAACCACAACTAGATTCATAATTTTATTGCAATCGAGCAATTTTCACAACTCTTTGTCTTCTTTATGCAGAAGGTACTCGATCTTATTAATACTTTCTTTGTGCAGAAGGTACTCATCCAATCGATGCGGTTATCCATGGTGTAGTTACCCTGCTTGTCGATATTTTGAGGATCCCTAGGCTGCAGGTAAGACGCCATTCGTATATGCAAGTTGTCTGTTAGTATATCCATTTCGATCTTGAAAAACAAACTTCAATCTTCTAACATCTTTAAATAATATATAATAAAAAATGAAGTTTTAATTAATCATTATTAGGTTTAAATATAATAATAATATTAGTAAAGTTTATTGAGATATACATACTCTACATTTTTTTGGATTTGAATTTGTAAAAACTGATTTGATTTGATACATTATATAAATCTTAATTATCATAATATAAATGTATATCTAGTTATATAAATCTTAATTGTCATAATTTTTATATTAATATAAATGTATACGGAGTTAGTTATCTTCCCATTGATAAAACCAATGGTTAATTGGTTGTATACCGATTTAATTATCTCCTTTTTAGTTATATAAGTCTTAATTTTCATGATGGTTGATTTTATATTGAGTTAGTTATATTTTTTTTAAGTTATATAAGTCTTAATTGTCATGATGTTTATATTAATATAAATGTATACAGAATTAGTTATTTTCATAATAGTTATTTTCATATTGGTTGACTGTTTGTATAATGCTATTGACAAAATTAATGATTAATTGGTTGTACAATAGATTTCAATAATTAAACTTTTATGTCAACAAAATATTAATGAATTTCAATAATTAGACTTACACTAAACTTAATTAAACTTTTCTGTCAACAAAATATTGATTGATTTCAATAATTCGACTTACACTGATCTTCCTCCTTTACATATAAGTCTGAACATTCCAAACACTTTTATGTCAACAGAATGTACATAAAATAATGGTTCTGTTTATTTCAATGTAAGTTGGATGCTAATTGCTTAACCTGCCTTCCTCCACTCTATACAAGCTCGCTAATAAGATATCCTCAAAAAATAATGGTTCTGTTTATTTCAATGTAAGTTGGATGCTAATTGCTTAACCTGCCTTCCTCCACTCTATACAAGCTCGCTAATAAGATATCCTCAAAAGGAAATTTAAATGTTTTTACACCCTTAAGTTATTATTTACTCAAATAAATTTATATTATTTTACAATAGTTAATTTTTATTTAAATTTGATAAGATAACTAATATAATTATTATTTAATATTTTTTCAAATAAATTATTATTTATAATGAGATGAATAATACAATTATTATTTTTTAAATATGATAAGATGAATAATACAATTATTATGATTTAAATATAATAAGAGGAATACTATTGTAGATGGGTATGGTATAATAGTTAATTGATTATAGAATTTAGATTAAGGCTAATTGCTAGGTTTCACCCAGAATTTTTTTTTATTTAATATGTTGGTGTATTTTTTTTTAACAAAAATGAATAAGTTTGTATTAAAAAAGAAGCTACAATAGAGCTAAAATAACAAAAAGGTGCATGGGTTTCAAGAGAGTAATAAGCATCTTGGTCTGAAGTGCAAGTATTAGGATGATTAACCTTTCTTCACAAATGGAGGCATGAACATAAACTTTTCTATTTCTAATGTCAAATATTTGAGAACACAAATACAAATGGAGGCATGAACATAAACTTTCCTATTTCTAATGTCAAATATTTGAGAACACAAATAGATCTTGACAAATTGATTGTAAAAGTTTACACAGAGACAAAACATTATTATTTGAATTTTCCTGCCTCTCTTCCTCGGATGATATTATTTCCTTCTCCATGAATATAGTTTTTTGGAATCTTCGAATTTTCCTGCCTCTCTTCCTCGGATGATATTATTTCCTTCTCCATGAATATAGTTTTTTGGAATCTTCTTCCCCTTGTAGGAGGGGAGGGATTTGGATTTGGTGCGGTGTTTTTCAAAACATTAGCAAATGAAAAAGATTTAGTAAGATCAGATCAGAACAATACTACAATTTTCGAGCTGAATTCCCATGACCTAAGAATTTTTCTTCCTTTTTAATTCTCCACCTTCGTCTTATTCCATTTTTGCTTCCTCGTCATCATCTTCAAGTTCCTCCTCAGTCTCCCAAACATCTTTTCCTTCCTCTTCCCTTGAATCATCTACTTTCCTGTCTTCTTTTAGGTTGACC
This sequence comes from Picea engelmannii, assembly GCA_009831015.1. NCBI lineage: Eukaryota > Viridiplantae > Streptophyta > Pinopsida > Pinales > Pinaceae > Picea > Picea engelmannii. Next base: position 567,314 of record ML784282.1, on the reverse strand, counting down.
ATTGGCTCCAAGGGAGAGTGATCTGCATCTTTGATAGGGTGTATTCCTGAGTCCTTCACCAATTCTTCTAGGTTTTCTGTGTCACCTAAAATTACAAGAGCTTTGAACTGATTATTTTTCAAACTCCCCGAGGGTTTGCTTGGTTGGGGTGGCCCCTTACGGTGAGATTTTCTATGTTTGTTTGTGACCATTTTAAAGTCAGGGTCTTGTTTTAGGGGCGGATGATTCTGCTGCGATTTTGGGAAAATTTTGGCGCTGATAATGTGGCACTTAACCCGAATTTACTCTTAGATCTCCACGCATCAATTTTTATTTCACTACCTCTGGAACTCCCTTTTCTAAGTCCACCTCCACACATACATGTTATTTTTAGAGGAATACATGTTTTCTCTCCACATCAATTTTTATTTTCACTACTTTTGGAACTCCCTTTTCTAAGTCCACCTCCACACATACATGTTATTTTTAGAGGAATACATGTTTTCTTTTGACTCCGCTTTATCAATGAATTTTTCCCATTTGTTTTTAATGATTTTAAGATAGATATTTTCCCAGAAAATCAAAGAAAGAAAAAGTAGTCTTTTCCCAATTTGTTTTTAATGACTCTAAAATAAATATTTTCCGGAAAAAAAAAAAAAAAAATCTTACCCACACCAAGACTGTAATAATTTCATTTTCTGGATTGAAATATAGAGACCATGGTGCAAGAAACACTCCCGTAGATCCCATAAAATATGGGTCAAAGAGCGGATTGGTTCCAACGATTTCCTTCACGCGAGCCACACAAACAAACATCTACAAATGGAGATATCATTTAGGTGTAAGTAGCAACAAGTCGATTTTGTTGCAGGAGGCGGCTAGGTTAAACCCTAGCTGCAAAGGGATATTCCTATGATCTTCATGTAGAATCTAACTGATCTTCATGTAGAACCTACCTGATCTTCATGTAGAATCTACCTAATAAACAAAATGAATTATTTTATATAATGTTTTACATCTCGTAATATTTTATACCAGAGTTATCAGTTTCGTCGGAATAAAAAAAATATACGGAAATTCGATAATTTGATTCGAATGCGAATAATTTAGGATAAATTCAATACTGTTCGATACACTTTGGCACGAGATGAAGAAGAAGAGGGTTGATGGAGGGATATTTCGAAGAAAGAGAACGAATGATAATTTTACCAAGTGAGCATAGGGAGGGGAAGAGGGCACCTTGTACCGAGGATTATCAAGGGGCTTTTCTCTTAAGAGGAATGATCAGGAGCTATGAGGAGAAGTCATGATCCAATGCTACTCCCTTTCCAATACCTATTTATGAAGCAGGTTCAATCAACATGACATAAGAAGAACTTGAGAGAGTTTATGTTGCATAAAGTACAAAGAAGGGAGGATCTCACAGAATAGGGAAGTCATAAGTATCGAGAAGGGAAGATCTCACAGACCTATGGGCACGCCTTCCTGGCTTCCCTCCGTGCTTGTATTGTTTATAGTTATTTAAATTTGAAAATGGGTGAGTATGAAAATAACCAGTATGCATGATATATAGTCAATTTAGCACGAATGGAAGCGTATATTTGATGTATACTCACGAATATTTTCCAAATTCACAATTTTGAATAGGAATTTCTATTGTATCATATCAAATTCAATCCATACGAATTCAAATCCGAATTCGAACTTGGTAACTATGGTTCATACTACTTTTAAATTCCTCTCCTCTCACTTGTGCCACTATTTACTATCAGGGAGTATCGATTCCCAGGATATGGAAGATCCATCGACAAGCCATTAGGTTATATGGGTTGTGCATATCCTGTCAAACCCGGAAGAAGTCTAAGTTTTACCATTGCTTATAGAAATTCATATGGAGATCCTGTCATGTGAGCCACGCTGACACATTTGCAATGTAATTTGTGTCAATTATTACCTTCCACCATGTTTTGATGAGCGGACTCAGACCACTACCGACCTAGGTTCTTCAGTTTGTGCCATTTTCTATCCCGTATGCTAGCCAATTGAGTCGGGGTTTGATCTTCATATCTAAGGCCACATGATTTACAACCATGCCATTGTCTAGTCTTTGAGGAGGTAGAGTTTTCTTGGCCAAAGTTGGGGTTTCAAAACCTATGGGCTACAAAAGTGTAGGAGTATCTTTATCACGTGGGTTATTGGTATGGGACATCTCTCACACTGAGTAGATTTCAAGTTTCGTTTCCTTAAAGTGTTTTGGGAACCTTTTATTTAGTTTGATTATTAAAACAAAAGAGAAAAGCCTGTTTGATTGGGTTGGAATGTAAATATCACCAACCAAAATTATATTGTTTGTGGTGTTTGAATTATATCAAACCAGATTTGGTGTTACATAAACACAAATTTGGTATTGTGTGATATTGTGTACAGTAAATGGCAGATTTAAGGATCATTAATCTCTTAATTCCCCATAACTATCTTACATGGAAACTTAAGATGAAAAAACTATTTAATCAAAAGGGATTTAGAAAATGTCATGTGAGGCTCATCACTAGTTCACCAAGGAAGTTGAGAGGTTTTCTTATCAAACAAACTTTATGAAGCCATGGGTCTCATTGGTTTGCATGTGTAATATAGTTTGTTGTTCCACATTACTGATTGTAAAACCCCTATAGCAAGTTGGGACAAGTTGGCTTCTTTATTTGGTAAATTAAATGAATTACGAGTGTTGCAATTATAAGAGAAATCGTCATTGCTTATGCAGGATGAACATGCATCTATTAAAGATTATCTTTCCAAATTCAAGGCATTGGTGAAGGGTGTGGAAAATCCAAATCTGATTATGAGTGGATTTTCATGATTCTATCCAAATTGAAAGGTCCTTATTAGGTATTTTCTTCTAAATTTTACTCTACAATGGATGCACTAGGAGATGAATTTAAAATTCATTCTTTTGAGCCTTTTTGTGAGCACCTCACAAGGGAACATTCCAAACTTATGCCACATGATTCCATTTCAAACAATAAAAATCAAGCTCTTGTGGCCCATTACTCCCTCGAAAACTAAAAAAAAAAACCAAATCATCTACACCTTCCAAGTTTGGTGAGTCTTCCTCCAAGAAAAAGAAGAAAAATATAGATGAAACTTGCAACTTTTGCGATGGTCCAGGTCATCTAGAATCAAAATGTTGGAAGAAACTTGAGGCATTGAATGAAGACATGCAAAAACACAAAATTTTCATGTCCAAACCTTCTTCATCAGGTAAAGGGTGTTCCTTACTTGCTCTGGCCTTGTATGCATATTCATGCACCTAGATATTAGATTCAAGTGCATCTCATCATATGAATCATTCCAATGATTCACTTCCTTCAACATCGTATTGTAGCATTTCTCAAATTGCAATTGGAGACTCTACACAACTTTATGTTTTAGGATTAGGCATCGCGCAATTAGATGCAGGGTGCATTAATGATTTTCTCTTTGTTCCTGACATCTCTAATCTACTCTTAATTTATCGGATTTTCCATTATAGTGATGGGAAAAAGTAGTTTTCTCTCCTAATGATGTATTCATTCAAGAATTACAAAATCATGACATTGTGGTTTCCTTAGGAAAAGTTGATCATAGCTCTAGATTTTATAGGTTTGTTGGTTTTGAGCATTTCTTACCTTTCTTGGAAAAAAGCATTAAGATCCTCTTGAGTTGGTAGAAGGTGATATCATGATTTTCCCAACTTGTTCATTTTTAGGGGCTAAGTATGCACTCACTTTCATTGATGACTTCTCAAGACACTCTTGGGTATACTTTCTTATGTTCAAGAGTGAGGTCTTTGCCACTTTCAAGACCTTCAAGGATTTTGTTAAGAAGCATTCCTCCCATTCTATCAAGAATCTACCCACAAATAATTGAGGGGAGTACATCAATTAGGAATTCAAATATTTTTGTAGAGGACATGTTATTTTTCATCAACATTATATTCCCTACACCCCTTAGAAAAATGGTGTTGATGAAAGAAAGAATAGAACATTCAAAGAAATGGTGAATTACATGATTCAGTCCAAGAACAAGTCATCCTCCTTGTGGGCCAAAGCAGTGAACTTTTCAAATTACATTTCGAATCGAACGGCTCATAAAGTAGTGTTTCATATGACTCTAGAGGAAGCTTAGAGTCATGTTCAGTAGGTTGTATATACTTTTAGAGTATTTGGAACTTGACACAAACCCCCACCACCTCATGGGGCTCGCACGAGCTCCCGGTCTAGGATCTTACATAGTATGTAGCTAAATAATCTCTCGGGCTCCTGCTAATCCCTCAAAATATTATACCACAATAATTTTTACCTTATCCTCTACACAATTTCAAATTCGCGAGGCTTTACTTATCCACGTGACCTTTGACCAAATCCGTGCGCTAAAAAACCTTGAATAATGTAGACTATGACACTTAGAGATTCTGGGATTTGGGAGTTTGAACAACCATACACAACGCTCCTCATGAACTTCGAACTAGCGGACAACCAAACAAAAAGGAATGATTGACGGTCCTCAACATATGCTGAGATCTATGGCTTACAGATGTTTCAGGCCTCCGCACTTTAGGATATTTACCCGCTCCAACATGAAAATACCATAAATTTATGAACTCTGAATAGATAGACTAGACGACTTGCGCTTAGCTCAAGTCGAGGGTCGATCCGTGCTCTGTGATTCAGGCTTTAGAACCTTCTAGAAATCAACATATCAGATCCTCCGGAGTGCCGAACTAGCGAGCTCATGAAGGGTGTGATAAATGGTCCACCTGTCCTCATGAATGGACAATTGGGATCTACTCTAGCCTTCGAGAGTTCTCAACCCAAACAAACTTACACCTCCATTCCTTCGGGGTACCAAATCTCAGAAGTCCGAGATATGCTAACACATGTATTTTTTCACTAACCATTAAGATTCGTTCCACGCTTCAAAACTTCAGGAATCTTGTACACTTCCACAATCAGACTCCAACTCTTCTGGATAGTCATACTTTTGAACTACTCTGGATATGTGGACATGTGTCTCCATAATTGGAAGGTCGAGATATTCTCTGGTTCCCAGGACTTTGGGAAACTTGTCTCATTTGCACAAACCACATGAAAACCTTCGAATACATGAGGTTCAAAGATATTTAGGGGTTGATACCCACACCACTTTCCTAGATCCGATGAATAGGAAAGCTTCGCTTTTCCTCGGGTGGATCTCATCCACTCGACCTCAAAAATGAAAGGATTCTTCCCTTCAAATATTCTTGTTGCTCTTTCTCATGAGGTTTAACACTAAAATTATTCGGGTCTTCTATGGACACCTCGCACTCCTCTAAAAAATTGTTACTTGAATATTTCTAGAAAATATTCCCACACACACCTTGTGTTCATTTCCTTGACACTCTTCAACACTTAACTAAGTGTTGGTCTTATGCACATCTTGCAAGGGTATTCTCGAGATCCTATACTTATATGAGTATATGTGCACTCCTTACACTCACCCTGCACAATTTCACGTTATATCTTTTGAGATTTCGAGTTTGAAATTGACTATGTCTTCGCACTCCTTGCATGGATACTATACACTCCTTGCACCAGTATTTCAGAAGAGAAACAATTGAAAATTACATAACACTACAGGTTCATTCAATTAATCATAAAATGCATACATGGGCATATAAGACACAAAAAACAAATAACACACATTACCCATTTAAGTCATGGATATGCAAACTTAGATTTTCAGAACAATCTTCGTCTATTATATTCCTTGAACAAATCATTTAAAAAGAGTTCTTGCAGCTCTTCAACTTCTCGACAACAATTTACAATAAACTTCAGCACCAAAATACAATTGTCTTCAACAACCTCATTTGGGCATATATTACATATATTTACACACAGAGGGGTTTCACGAGCCTTCCTACCAACTAAGCTAGTGCTTTAATATCATAATCAAAGCATTCTACCATTAATCCTTATTACAATAAATTGAATTTACAACCCAGATACGAATGTACAATCTTACAACTAATTAAGATAGTTACAATCCTTTGCGATCTCATACAATGGTTCTTGCCTCAAAACATTAAAATATCTTTTAATTACAATGTTTTGAAAATATCAAATTCATGTTCTCTCCTTGGGTCTCAAAACAATTTGAACACGCATGCTTGATGCTGAGTTGTCCTCCACTCGACTTGATGGACATTGTCAACTATGCTTCTGCATCATACTCCTCTCAAAAAAAAATTCATGGACTCCTATCCATGAGGTCCTGCATTGTATTTCCATGCTTTTGGATATCATCTTCAGTTATCGAACTAACATCTTTTGTTGGATGGTCCTTCCACTTAACCAGATACTGATAATAAATCTTCCTTTTGGTATTCTTAGAAATCCTGTGATCTAAGATATTCTCTATCTATGGCTTCTATGTTATGGTCATCAATTGTTTCCATTGAATCTCCTCCTGACCATCTGTATCTCTTGTATCATCCATCCTATAAGGGTACAGGTATGTTACATTGAATATTGGATATGTTCCAATGTCTTATGGAAGCTCAATTGCAAAAGCATCTCTAGCAATTTTTTCGAGGATCTTACATGGTCCTATCTTTTTCATATTCAACTTGTTATATTTTCCTTTCGGAAATATCTCCTTCCTTAGATGTGCTAAAACTTGATCTCCAATTTCAAAGTTTACTTCTCTTCTTCTCTAGTCTACTCTACTTTTGTACTTCTGGTTGTTATTCTGAAGCTGTTCCTTGATCTGATCATGCAAACTATGTATCTCTATAGAAAAATCCTCTGCTCCTACATTTCAGAACTCATCTCATCCAAAAGTTCTCAACTCTGAAATTATTCCTGGATGCATTCCATACATTATCTGGAATGATATTTTTCTAGTGATCCTATTCGGTGAGTCATTATATGCAAACTTTGCTTGGGGAAAAATTTGATCCCATTGGCTGTTATGGTCAGTGACCAAAGTCGTCAATAGGTTCTCTAAACTTTTATTTACCACTTGAGTCTATCCATTCGTTTGAGTATGATATGCTAAAATGAAAGAAAAAAATTTCCCCAGCTTCTTCCACAATGTTCTCCAAAAGTTTCCCACAAACTTAGTGTGTATGTCTAAAAATATGCTCCTTCGAAATCCATGTAATGTCACAATCTCCTTGAAAAAAAGATTTGATATGTGAGTAGCATCATTGTTTTTGTGGCAGGAAATGAAATGTGTCATCCTTGATAATATTTCAACAACCACAAATATTGAATCATTTCCTCTCTAGGTTCTACGAAATTTCAGAACAAAATCCTTAGTTATAACATCCCATGGCCTATCTCGAATAGGAAATGGTTGATATAATCCAATGTTTTTCTACCTTCATTTAACATACTAAAATATTCTACATCTTTCCATGAATTTATTTACATCATACCTCATACTTGGCCAATAATACGAAGAACTCAATTGCACATATGTTTTATCATGGCCAAAGTGTCCAACGAATCCTCCGCTATTCTTTTCCTACAACAAGTTATTTGTCATTGAACAACTTGAGATACACAATTGGTTTCCTTTGTGTAACATTTTTCCTTGGATAAAATATTCCATCCACTGACTTATTTCCCTCAGCAAAGGGTTCTCACATGCTTCAAAATCTTCTTTGAAATATGGATCTTATCGATACATCTTCGTGAGGTGTTCAAATCCTAGGGTCTCCCCTCAAAATTCCTCAAAGATCAAACATATCCTACTAGCGTTTCCACTAATATGATTAATGACAAAAGTAAAATTCTTCATGAATTCCACCCATTTGACATGTCTCTGAATCAATTTATCTTGTGTAGTTATAAACTGTAATGCTTGATTATGAGAATATAAAACAAACTCTTTCAGAATAAGATAATGCCTCCATTTTTTGGAGGCTTGAATCACAACATAGAATTATTTATCATATGTGGAACACTTTCTTTTAACATCATTCAACTTCTTACTGAAATAAGAAACATAGCTATTGTCTTGACTTAAAACTTCTCCAATGACTACTCCACTAGCATCACATTTAACTTGAAATGTCTTCCCAAAATCTGGCAGAACTAGAATAGTTTTTTTTGTTATCTTGGATTTTAACACTCTAAATCCTTTCTCAGCTTCCTCTGTCCAATTAAAAGACTTATGATCCTTCTTTATGGTGTCCATTATAGGTGCGCAAATACTACTAAAATTCCTGATGAATTTCCTGTAAAAACTCACCAATCCATGAAAACTTCTTACCTCAAACACACTTCTTGGAGAAGGCCAATCTCTTATTTCCCTCACCTTCTCTTGGTCCATCTTCAACTGATTTGAAGATATTAGGAATCGAAAATATATAAGTTTTGTTTTCATGAAAGAACATTTCCCCAAATTTACTAACAACTTCTCTTATTGTATTCTTCTCAACACCATCTTTAAATGCCTCAAGTGCTCTCCTTCAGTCTCACTGAAGATTAAGATATCATCCAAATAGAAAATTAAAAACATAGCAATAAAATATTTGAGTACTTCATTCATCAACCTTATAAATGTACTCAGTGCATTCGTTAAACCAAACAACATAACCAACCACTCATACAATCCTTCATTAGTTTTGAATGTTGTATTTCATTCATCTCTTTCTCTCATCCTTATCTGATGGTAACCACTCTTCAAGGCTATCTTGGAAAAATAAATATCTCTTAAACAATCTATCAAATCATCTATTCTGGGTAAAGGGAATCTATACCTCATGGTTATCTTGTTTATGGCTCTAGAGTCTATGCACATTCTCCAACCTCCATGTTTCTTTGGACTCAACACAGTTGGTACAACACACATGATCAAACTTTCCCTGAATAAACCGTTATCCAACAACTCATGGACTTGATTCTTGACTTTTTCATTCTCTCGAGGTGTCAATCTTCACGATACTTTATTTGGAAAAATTTCTCCTGGAATAAGGTCAATATGGTGAGTAACACTCCTAATGGAAGAAAAAGAGTCAGGTAACTCATCCACCACAATATCAACGAACTGATCCAATAATTCATGGGCTTCTATAGGAAAACCATCCATATATGTACTTGTGAGAATTCATCTTGGCTTACCTACAACAACAAACTACATTTCATGTTCTTTCATGATTTCTTTGAAGACTTCCTTCCCACTCATGAGAAGTATACTTGGACTTGCTTCTTCTTTGACTCCTTTATCTTGTATTGGACACAACATATGTTTACATCCATTCTTCTCCAGGGTATAAGTGTTCTTTCTTCCATCATGTATGACATTCCTCTCATATTTCCATGGTCTTCCTGACATAAAATGACAAACATCCATAGGTATGACATTGCACAAAACTTCATTGTTATAACCTCCTATTTTAAATTCAACTTTGTATTGTCAAATTACCATTACTTGATGTCCTTTCTACAACCACGATACCTTGTATCGATTCATATGTGCATTTCTCTCCAACTACATTTTTTCCACCATCTCTGTGGATACTAAATTAACAGTGCTTCCAATGTCTATGATCACATTGCATATCCTATCTCTAGTCTTGAAAGCAGTTCTAAACAAACTATTTCTCTGGACTAGTTTTATTACCTCTTTCTCTAGTTTTATGAGAAATTTCTTCATCATGAGCGATCTTCCTTCTTCTTTTGATTTTGCCTTCATCTCAGTCTTTAAATTCCTCTTATGTGCTTAAAAAATGTGAGCTCCTCCACCTGCAATATTCTTTCTCTCAGGACATTCCCAAGACATGTGCCCTGTCTTTTCATAGGCATAATACTTCAGTTCTCCTCCTCCACCTCTTCCTCTTCCTCTGGGAAAATGGTTTCTTTCACCATAGTGTCCCCCTCGAGAAATACCTCCTCTTTTTGTCTAACTATGATTTCTTCTAGATTTTTGTTTGGACTTCCAAAAATTTTCTCTAACTATTCCTTTGCCTCTACTTGGAATTTTTCCTTTATTTATTTGACTCTACTTTCTTGCCAAATTATCTTCTTCTTTCGGGGATACCTGATAAGAATCCTCCACTTTTCTCATATTCATCATGATTTTTTCATCCTTAATCTCATATCTCAGGAGATTAATATACCTGGAAACCTTTTCTTCATCATTCTCTCTATGTCTTTCTCTGATGTTAAACTTGTAAAACCCTTCGGTGTATTCTTTCACTGACAAAACTTTATGTCTCAGATTTTATAAATTTATGAATACATTCACTTGATAATCCTTGGGTATGAACTTTTCTTTCAATTTATCTACCATTCTATCCCAACTCTTAATTTTGGAATTATCTTTGCATTTTATGTCAGCTTGCAGTTCATCCCACCATAATGCTACATGTCCTTTCAACCTAATCACTACATGCTTCACTTTCCTCTCATCATCAATCTCCTCATAATCAAAGTAATTATATAAAGCACTTACCGAGTCAAGAGGTTTATCTACATTTAAATTACCCTCATACATTGGGACCTCTATTTTTGCTCCCATTCTTAGCTTGACAACAACTCTCAATAGTCGATCCTTTATTGCTTGTTCTCATACAACTTCTTTAGCCTCTACCTCTCCATTCTCAGATTCATTGACATCACCAGTCTCAGGTTTTTTTTTCTGCATTGACTCCATGGCATCTAACCTTGCACAAAGTTGTCTCATCTTCTCTTCCATGGCTACATTTACCACTGGTTTGCCTCTACGTTTCCTTAGCGACATGATTCCAAGTTTTCTCCTTTATATCTTTTCTTGTTGTCTACATAAAAAATTAGTTCTCTGATACCACTTGCAGAAAACCGCCACCACCTTGTGAGGCTCATACGACCTTCTGGTCTAGGATCATACACAATATTGAGCCGAATAAGCTCTCGAGCTCCTGGTGAGCCCTCAAAATCTTATACCACATGCCTTTTCCCCTTATCTTTCACGCAATTTCAAATTCATGAGGTTCTATTTATCCACGCAGAGAAATCCATGTGACCTCTGGCCAAGTCCGTGGGCTAAAAAACATTGAATGGCGTCGAGTATGACACTTCGAGATTCTGAGCTTTGGGAGTTTCAACAAACATACATGATGCACCTCCCAAACGTCAAACTAGCGAACAACTAAACAAAAAGGAAGGATCAAAGGTCCTCAACATGTACTGAGATCTATGACTTACATATGTTTCAGGCCTCCTCACTTTGGGAGACTTACCTACTCCAACATGAAACTACTCAGAATTTATGAATTCTGAACATATAGATCTGACGACTGTCGCTTGCCTAAGATCAACGGTGGATCTGTGCTCCACACTTCAGGCTTTAGAGCCTTCCACAACTCTACAGTTCATATATTCCAGAGTGTTGAACTGGAGAGCTCATGAAGGTCATGATCAATGGTCGACGTGTCCTCATGAATAAATGGTTGGGATCTACTCCGACCTTCAGGCCTTGAGGATTTCTCAACCCAAATAGACTTACACCTATGTTCCTCCGGGGTACTAATTCTCCGAACTCCATGATTTGCTGACATGTGGCTCTTCACGTTGACGGTAAATATTTGTTTCATTCTTTGGAACTTTGGGATGCTTGCACACTTCCAAAATCACACTCAAACGCTTTTAGATAGTTGGACTTCTGAACTACTATTGATCTGTGGACATGTGTCCCCAAAATTAAATAGTCTAGATCTTCTCTGGTTCCCAGACTTCAGGAAATTTGCCTCCTTTTCAAACACCACATGGAAACCTCCGAATACTCAATGTCCAAAGGACTTCAGGAACGCTACTTTCCCATATCCGACGGCTAGGAAAGATACCCTCCTGCTCGGGTAGATCTCATTTAGTCAACCTCAAAAATGAAAGGTTTCTTCCCTTCAAAGATTTTGGTCGCTCTTTCTCCTGAGCTTTAACACTCAAATGATTTGGTTCTTTTATGCACACCTTTCAGTCCTATGATACTTGACACTTGAAGATTTCTGGAAAATATTCTCACGCCCTCCTTGCGTTCGTTTCCTTGAGACTCTTCAACACTTGACTATGTCTTTTCCCTATGCACAGATTGAAAGGATCTTCTCGAGCTCCTACTCAGATGAGTATATGTGCACTCCTTGCACTTACCCTACACAATTTTACGTTATCTCTTCTTATCTTCTGAGTCGTAAAATGACTCTTCCTTTGCACTCCTTTCATGACTACTATGCATTGTTTGCACGAGAAGAGAAATAACTGAAACTTACAAAACACTACAGGTTCATTCAATTAATCATAAAATTCATATGCAGGCATATAAAACACAGAAAACAAAGAACACACATTACCCATTTAAATCATGGATATGAAAACTTAGAATTTAAGAACAAACTTCCTCTATTATATTCCTTTAATAAAGCATTTACAAAGAGTCCTTGCAACTCTTCGACTTCTCCTTGACAACAATTTATGCTAAACATCAGTAGCAAAATACAATTGTCTTCAACAACCTCATTTGAGTATAGATTACATATATTTATGAGGGGCTTCTTGAGCCTTCCTACTCACTAGGCTAGTGCTTTCATATCATAAACAAAGCATTCTACCACTAAGGCTTATTACAATAAATGACATTTACAACCCATATATGACTCACTGATCAATATATGTACAATCCTAAAAATAATTAATATAATTACAATCCTTTGCGATCTCATTCAATGGTTCTTTCCTCAAACATTAAAATCTATTTTAATCACAATCTTTTCAAAATATCAAATTGATGCGCTCTCCTTGGGTCTCAAAACAATTCGAATGAACATGCTTGATGTTGAGTTGCCCTCCACTTGGATTGATGGATGTTGTTGATGATGCTCATGCATCAACAATACAACATCGAAATTAAATCCAAATTAAAAGAAAAAAAACTATGGATAAGAAGAGCCAACCATTGATATTTGTTGGCTATTGTGAAGACATGAAGACATATATGTTATTTGATCCTATTAATAACGGTGTCTTATTTCATAGGTCTATATTTTTTTGATGATCATTTCAAGCACTGATTTAACCCTACCCTCTCCATAGATTTCTATGACGGTGCAGATCATGTCGACAACTTTTTTTTGAAGAACAAGAAGATGAGGAAACTCAGATAGTGGAAAATAAGCCAAGAACAATTGCGTAACCTACATAGGAACAACTTGATCAAGAAAAATAATTTATAAATATCCTTTGAGAGCGAAAGATACCTGATCGGTATGGTTATGAGTCAACAAATTTCAGATATTTTTCTCCTACTGCTTAAAACATTTAGCCACAAAAAACATGTATCTCTCTTTTTAGTTGTGCCATTTCAAATTATCCCCAACAATTCTCTCATACTATTGAGAAAACTAAATGGGAAGCTACCATAAAAGATGAGTATTCTTCCTTGATGAAGAATCACACATGGGATCTCATTCCTCTTCCAAAGGGACAAAAACTATTTCGTTGCAAATGGGTCTATAGAACCAAATATGTTGCTAATGGTTTTGTTGAAAAAAATAAGGCAAAACTAGTGGCCAAGGTATTTTATCAAGTTGAAGGGAGATTATGGTTTTCTTTAAAAACATAAAGCACAACTAGTGGTCAAGGAATTTTCGCAGGTTGAAGGGAGATTATTCTGAGATTCTTTCCCTTGTTGCCAAGATGAATTACATACATCTTGTGTTTTATATTGCTTTCTCTCAAGGATGGTAAACTTACTATATCTATGAGAAGAGTTCCTTTTTGCATGGGGATTTACAAGAGGAAATATGCATGGAGGAGCCTCTTGGTTTTGTGCAGGAATCTTCTCTTCTATGCAATCTGCATGGAGGAGCCTCTTGGTTTTGTGCATGACTCTTCTCTTGTATGTAGACTTCGACGTTCATTTTATGGTCTCAAACATTCTTAGTGTCACTTCATGTTTGAGTATTATCATTCCGATCCTACATTTTACACTAGAAGACATGGCACTGATCTCCTAATTCTGGTTTTGTATGTGAATGACTTAATTATCACATGGACCTTTTCATCCTTCTTTCAAAATGTTCAACTTGATTAATGCTCAACATTAATGGATGGAAAATTTTGGTATGAAAGATCTTGGTCGTTTACATTGTTTTCTTGGTATACATAGGTTCTTCATTCTTAAGAAGGAATCTTTAATTTTCAGGGGTAGTATACCCTTGGATTTTTCTTTATGATGTACTCTCTAGAGGAGGGTTTGCTCATTTTATTCTTTGTTTTTCCCTAAGTTTAGTTTATGGGGGGTGTTAGTGTGTTTGTTTAAAATGTATCTATTGCTAAACACATGACAGCTTGTGTGAGTTAAGCATATTCTTTCAAAACCAGGACTAATTTTAAGTATTTTTTGGGCCTTCTGAATCCTTTAAATTGAGGACTTTCTCATGTATGTATTTTGATCAATAGATCATTTTATGTCCTCTAGGAGATTTTGGATTTGCAGTCCTTGGCATACCTATGTATTTTTTTCACATTTTAGAATTATAGTTGTGATGTTTAATAACTTGTTATCTTTGAATTATAAGTCTGATAGTTGATGGCTTGTTATCATGAATGATAATACAGTTTGAAGCATCATGGGATTTGAAAAATATACTCTCGGGAACCTCTAAGCATACAAAGGTTGTGATTGACTACGGGGCACTGCTTGTATTAGTTGAGCTTCTTAACTCCATGAATGATGACGTTCGAGAACAGGTAGGCCATATCATAAGAATTTTAACTTTTATCTTATAATCTACATCCAAATGATCTTTTACAATGATAACTTTACTTTTCATAGCTATCTTTGTACGTTTGAATTTTAATAATAAATTACTCCGTGACCTTTCAACTGGTGTTCGCATAAGGCTATTTGGGCTTTGGGAAATATTGCTGGGAATCTCCAGAATATAGAGATATAGATAAAATATATGAGGAAAATAACACGGTGAGGCTACGCTCACTTCTGTATTATTAAATGAAGACGGATTACATCCTTATATAGGAAAAGACTCTACCGAGTCGGTTACATGAAAACCAAAGACAACTGGACTCTTAACTAAGAACTGACTCTTAACACGCCTACAACTGACTCTCACAACTGAAGCTCTCACAATTGAAGCTTATAACTAGTGCTTACAGCTGGTGCTTTCTCCATCATTTCCAAGTCTCCCCCTTAATGGAGAATGGATTGACTTCTAAACATAACATCTCCCTAAACAGTTCAAACTTAATCTTTCCAAGAGGCTTAGTGAAAATATTAGCAACATTTTCACTAGTATTACAATACACAAGAGTTATTTCATTTGACTGCAAATTTTCTCGAACAAAATGATACTCAGCTTCAACATGCTTTGTCCTTGTATGAAAAATCAGATTCTTCACAATATTGATTGAACTTTGATTGTCACATCTGATCATCGTAGGTTCCTTTCGTTCTTCTCCAACATCTTGAAGAATCCTTCTTAACCAAACAACTTCAGAAGTTGTTGTACACAAGGATTTATATTCTTCTTCAGTAGAAGACAAAGATACAATAGGTTGCTTTTTACTGCTCCATGAAACAACCTCGGATCCAATGTTGAACGCATATCCAGTGGTTGATCTTCGATCATCCAGATTGCCAGCCCAATCAGAATCTGAATAACCTGTCAACTCAACATTAGATGCATCAGTATACATAATACCATAATCAAGTGTACATTTTAGATACCTGAGTACTTCCTTTGCTGCATTCCAATGACTTTCATGAAGTTTCGCCATGAACTGACTTAACACACTCACAGGATATGAAATATCAGATCTGGTTGTGGTGAGATAATTCAGACTACCCACCATCTATCTATACACAGTGCCATTCACCTCCTTCGAACCATCATCACAAGATAGTTTCACATTCTATTGCATGGGAACAATAGAAGGCTTACAGTGATCCATTTTAAATCTCTTAAGTATTTCTCTGATATACTTACTCTGACAAACAAAAGTTTGGCCTGCATTTCTCCAAACTTCAAGACCTAGGCAATAATGTAACTCACCAAGATCTTTCATTTCAAATACCTTTGATAACTGCTCCTTGATTTCATCAATTAACTTATCTGCATTTCCTGTAATTATTAAATCATCAACATATAATGAAATCAATACTATATACCCATGTTCATCAAATTTGGTATACAAATTTGGATCACTTTTTCTCCTCATAAAACCCTGTTGAAGAAAGAAAGAGTCTATCTTCTCATACCATGACCTAGGTGTCTGTTTTAGTCCATACAATGCTTTCTTTAACTTACACACTAAGTGTTCTTGCCCCTTTTTAACAAACCCTTCAGGTTGAGTAAGGTAAACCTCTTCCTTTAACTCACCATTCAAAAATGCAGATTTAACATCTAACTGATGCA
>ML784282.1:509531-550850 GCA_009831015.1 Picea engelmannii | reverse complement strand
ATACTTATCTATACTACCATCTGATTTAAACTTGGGTTTGTATATCCATTTGCATCCAATGGGCTTCTTATGTTTAGGCAATTCAGTCAATTCCCAAGTATTGTTTTTCATTATAGATTCATATTCTTCCTCCATTGCATTCTCCATTCATCATGTTCATTAGCTTCATAAAAATTCATGGGTTCTATGACATTTGAAATGCTACTCATTAGGGCATAGTCTTTATACCTCTCAGGAAGCCGAATCTATCTTGAAGATCTTCTCAATTGATTATCTTCCTCCCCACTTTGTGAAGATCTGTCTTCACTGTAGGTGAACTGTGACTGTTGGAATTGTCCATATCACTGAGTTCTTCTTGCTGCTACTGTTGTTGTCGCTACAGGGATGGCTATTGTTGTTGTTGTGGGGACAGATGTTGTTGTGTGGGATGTTGTTGTTGTTGCTCTTCTTGAACTCCTTCATCAAGAAGTCTCTGCGATTCCTCATGACTATTGTCGTCATGATTTCCTGCTTCCTGCTCATGGAAAAGTACATCTCTACTTGCAAATACTTTGTGAGTAGCAGGATCAAACAGTTTGTATGCTTTAAATTTAGAACAGTACCCAATGAAAATACATTTAGTGGCTTTAGCATCCAATTTCCTCCTATTCTCCTTTGGAATATGTGCAAAAGCCTTACACCCAAATACTTTCAAATTATTAACTACAGGTTTGGAACCATACAAGGCTTTGAAAGGAGTAACATTATCAAGACACCTTGTTGGACTTCTATTATTTAAATAAACTGCAGTATTTATGGCTTCAGCCCAAAATAAATTTGAGAGATTCCTACCTTTCATCATATTGCATGCAAACTCTACCAGAGTTCTATTTTTCCTTTCAGCGACTCTGTTTTTCTATGGAGTCTGAGGTACTGTAAACTGTTGTACTATTCCATTATCTTTGTGATATTTGTTGAAGTCCCTTGATTTATACTCTCCCCCTTGATCTGAACGGAGGATTTTGATGGATTTTCCCATCTGCTTTTCCACCATGGTTATGAATTCCTTAAAGTACTCGAAAACATCACTTTTCATCTAAGGAAGTAAACCCATGTGTATCTCATGCAATCATCAATAAATAACAAAAAGTAAAATGCACCTCCTAAAGACCTAGTCTGCATAGGTCCACAAACATCAGTATGCACAAGATCTAACACATCTCTCTTTTTCTTATTAGGATTAGAGGGGAATTCATCTATGTGCATCTTTCCTAATGCACATCCATCACAAGCAACTTTCTCATTCTTTAACATGGGAAGTCCTTCAACCATATTATTTTTCTGTAATAACAATTAATCAAGATGATTGATGTGTTCATACCTTTGATGCCAAAGAATTTATGTTGGCATAGTGGTAGAAGTCAGTGCATGATGTGTTTTGCTGGTAACATCAAGTTTGTATAGACCTCCTACTCTGACACATGTTGCAACAGTTTGGAAGTGGTCCAACAGATCCTTCACTATGCAATATTTCTTGAAGAATTCAACCTTCAAGTTTTGATCTATAATGGTGGACACAGAGATCAAATTTTTCTTTATTCCTGACACATACACCACATTGCAAATGTGATGAACAATACCATTTGGCAATGTCATAGGAATGTCTCCATATCCCTTGATCTGATGAGTGCAGTCATCTCCAAGATATATGTTGGTACCATTCTGTGTTTCTTTAAAATTAGCATACCAATTTTTATTACAAGTCATATGTACTGATGCTCTAGAATCCACAAACCAGGCATCAGAATCATCAGTTTCAACAGATAAAGTAGAGTTAGACACAAACAGCCTAAGATCCCGTGAGTCAAAATTCGAGGGTTCATCAATATCATCACTAGCAATAAATAATCTGTGATCTTGATTTGAAGATTTTTCTGCATAATGACCTGAATGTGTTCTAAGTTTATTCCTAGCCTCGTCACTTTTCTTCTATGACAATATTTAACCATATGTCCAGGTCGACCACAATAAAAACAACTCTTTGACTCATTCCTATCAGATTGCATACCTTGATTTGGAGATTGTCTTCTTTCCAATGAACTGCCTCTCTGCCACGAACCGCCTCTCTGCCATGAACTGCCTCCTCTGCCTCTTACTCCTGATCTCCCTCTCGCAGATATATTATTTGACCAAAGTGCCAAATATTCACTCTGAGGCTTCAGATTCCCGCACCTCTCTTCCTCTTGCAACAAAATACCTGTTAATTCTTCAAACATATGAGGTTTCTCCCTTGCTGCAAGACCTCTTATGAACATATGATAATCTTCTAGCATATCGTTTAAGGTAATAGTCACTAGATCATTGTTGGAAACAGTTTCCCCTATATTTACTAGCTTGTCTTTCACCTCTTTAATGCGACCCAAAATTGAACTAATAGATTCATTTCCATCCATCTTAATGCCTAGCAATTTAGTTTTCAGGAACAAAATGCGATTTGTGTTGCTAGTTTCATACAATGATTTAAGAGTTGTCCATGTAGCAACAGAAGTTGTAGCGTCTCTAATATGTGGAATTATGCTATCTTTAATTGACATGTGCAACAATACCTTTGCCTTGTTTTCGTGCTTCTCCCAATCTTGGATCTATGTTGTTGTCGCACCTGCAACTGCAACAAGTTTCAGTTCAGTTCCATTCACAATGTTCTAGACACCATAGCCCTCCATGAGCATCTGCATCTTGAATTTTCAGTTAATGAAATTCGAGCCATCTAGCTTGTTGGCTTTGTTGAAGTAGGTCTCTGCCAGCGAATTCACCATCGCTGCAATTTAGTCTCTGCAAGAAAATCACCACGGATATGCAACTTTTTGTCACTCTGCCTTCGGATACCACCGATCCGACTCAATCTCGACTCTCAACTTTCACACACAAAATCTCAAAAATAATATTCTCTTGAATAAACTTTAATATCCACTTATACTTCAAAATAAAGCCCACTTTGAATAAAAAACCACTTCACAATTTCTTAAATTTCTTACCCTCCTTAATAAACTTCTTTATAGTCCATATAAAGTTTTAAACTCCACATGCATACGCTTTATCCACTTTTAATAATAATAAAAAATGAATAACTCCCTTTTTCTTATTTGCATGTATAAGAAAAAACTTTTTATTCAAAACTCACCACCACCATGTATAAATTTTGAATGCACTTTTATTTTTAAATGCTCAAAACAACCTCACTATTAGCACATTCGCTCCAACCTCATGCTCCAGATATAAAAAGAAACTCGCATGTGAAAAACACATAACTTACACTCAGGCTTACGCTTTGAATGCAGCCGCCACTCGTGGGTAAATCACAATGCACGAAAATATGGAAATACTAGGGGACGCACAAATATGGCAGCTTGGAGATCTGATCTCCCTCACAAATTAACCTCAGGCTACACTAATTCCAGTCCGCAATGGGAACGAGCAGTCAATAATGGTGTAGGCTTTGACGGTAAAAACCCACGCGACCTTTTCACGATACCTTCACGCTTTTTCCCAAGCTTACACTGCATGCTCTGATACCAAGATAAAATGCTCTGATATCAAGATAAAATATACGAGGAAAACAACAGGGTGAGGCTACGCTCACTTTTGTATTATTAAATGAAGACGGATTACATCTTTATATAGGAAAAGACTCTACTCACGTTATTGCCAGTTTAATGAGACTGCCAAAATTTCAATGATAAGAAAAACTAACTGAACTCTCTCAAAATTTTTCCATGGTAAACCCCAACCTCAATTTGATCAGGTAAGCAGAATACATTTTCTGTCTCTTCTTTTAATTTTTTAAATACCGTGGATTTTTTATATCTCTTGGTGCTCGGTAGTTTTGAACGTTAAATGAATCTAAATGCTAATGAGGTTTTAAAAAATGGTCAACAATTTGCGTGTCAGTTCACTAAGCAATTACCACTGCTTGAATCGAGTACTTCTTTTTATGAAATTTGAGAGTATACTCATATTGTGAACTTTCAGGTAGGTTTTGCAGCGTGGGAATGTGTGTCTGTTCTTGTTCTTGTACTCTGTTGCTTATGTAGACATGACTTGGGGTGGGTTATCCATACGCAAGATAATGAAGTATTGGCAGATGCATGCAGAGCTCTCTCATATCTTTCTGATGGTCCCAGTTTTAAAAATCATGAAATAATTGACGCCGAAATTTCCCAAAGTTGGTGGAACTTTTGTGGTGAGTATTGTAAGCAAGCAATTGTCATGATTATTATAAGCAAAACAATGAGAATTTAAGTAGTTAAATTATATATTTTTGACCGATCAGAAAGTTTGTTTTTGGTTGTATTTATTTGTAGTTGATTTGAAGTTAGGACAATTTATGCTGCTTACAAAGTATATAATATTTTATATAAAATTTTGGTCGGTTGTATTTATAAACATGAGCTGTTTATATTTTAGACATCCTTCACCATTAGTTGTTATTCCTTCTTTACTAACGGCGATGATGTGGAAACACAGGTCTTTCTTCACCATTTTTCATACTTCTTCCTAGTAATTTAAGTATAATAGATCTATTTGTTATATTATATCTGTTTCGCTGCAATTTAATGGTTGACACAGTAGGCCACCATGCCACGAATCCAAGTTCCAACCCTGAAGGATGTACTTTCATGCTCGTCTATTTATCTTATATTTTATCGTGTGCAGGCTATTATTGACAATCAGGTTCTTCCTCGCCTCTTGCATCTTCTCACAACAGACCAGACAAACAAAATCATACTAAAAGAAGCGTGTTGGACAATCTCCAATATTACTGCGGGGACCAAAGCGCAAGTTCAGGTGGAAATGGCTTTGGATTTATACTGTTACATGTTACCAGAGTCACAGTTTTTGTCACATAACTTGAGCCTTTTGTTTTAATGTAATCCATTTTCATTGCAGGCTGTGATCAATGCCAAAATATTTCCCCCACTTTTATCCCTTCTAGCAACCGCTGAATTCGATATAAAGAAAGAGGCAGCCCGGGTGGTTTCAAAGGCAACTTCTGGTGGAAGTGACAAACAGATAACGTATGAATCTTTCTCTTTACATGTGTAATTTTCCGCATCTGTTTTTTTTTATGACACTAGGTCGATAACATGAGGTATTTTATTTTTCTTTTACAGATACCTTTCCTTTCATGGTTGCATACTGCCACTTTGTGATCTCTTGAAGGTTTACTAAACATAATGAGAGCTGGCTATAATGAAAGAAATGGGGGGCCTCGTTAAATATATCTGTAACCGCAACAGTATGTGACTATACACTGCAAGCTGCAAGTTGTCTTGGCCAGGTGTATGATTGTTTCTTGATTTTCTTGATTTGCTTAAGCTTATTTAGCTCATCTCTTTCCTTTAATGAATTGCACTCCGCTCATTCATGTTTTTCCAATTTCGTCTTCTCTGTATTATATTGTTTGCTTCTCATTTTGTTATGCTATTAGAGCTTAGGATGTAAGCCTGTTCAGAGTGCTTCGAGAGAAGCCCGATCATAATAAGAAGAGCGCAGAGATTACATTGTCTCGCAAACATGAGCACATGATGAAAGATTATTCACAAAGCTTAGAGAACAGTTCACAGTCCGAAGTTCGCTCAAAAGATCGTTGGGGACAACAAGCGCAAGGAAGCAGAGATGCAGAAGGACGAAAAACTTAAAGATTCATGAGCATTTAAAAGAATTCGTGAAATTATTTCTTAAGGAGAAAGTTTGCAGAAGCAACAAATGAGAAGCTACTTTAGCCGTAAGATTGGACACATGAACATATCCGAGCCTTTAATCAAGCTCATAAGCGACTAGCCCATAGGTGAGGATTTTTTTTTTTCAGCCGTAAGATCTAAGCGAGAGCTAGATCAGTGGTCAGATAAAGCAAAGATCAAGTCAGGACCGTCAGATCTAATTGAAGAGAGATCGATGGTGGGGAGGCATTGCTGGGATCGAAAACAAAATTAAAGTTTCTACAAGTTGTGAGCTCGGAATCGCTCAGGATCGTTGATCTTGCTAGATCAATAGATCAATGACGGATATCATTCCCGCTATGAATGAGCATCTTCACATTGCAGGGATCGGGAAGAAAATTAAAGCACGAGAAATTTGTTAGCCCATAATCGCTCAAGATCATTGATCTTGTTAGATCAACAGATCAACGATGGATATTGATCCCATTATGGACGAGGATCTTCGCTTTGCGGAGATCGACAAGGAAATTAAATATTGAACGAGTTGAGTCTCCACAATCACTCGTGGTCGTTGAACTTAAAGAAAGTGACACACCGCAAGAAATCTCATATTTTGGGAGGAAGCAAGTAGAAGTTGAGGAGTAAAGGACTCTTGAAGCTCCAAAGAGCTGAAGTATATCTAGATTGTTGATCGAAGTGGACACGTGGCACTAGATCCTTCACTTTGGAGATAATCACTTTGGAAGAAAAAAGGATACGAGAAGCCAAAAATCCTGAAGGTTCGAAGCCCAAAATTCATCTGGACCATCCATCATAAAGGGAACGTGGTGCCACATCCCTCACTTTGGAGACTTAGCACTCTGGAAGGTCTTACAGAGCGATATCTACCCAAAGTCTCGAAGTAAATCTAATCCATTAGAGGTTGTGGACACGCGTCGACAGATCTGTCACATCGGAAGGTTAACACTTTGGAGGTTTGTGGTGTTGTGCACCTCATAACTCCCAAAGTCGGAAGTTTCGAAGTAAATATCAGCCATCCAAAACAAGAGGACACATGGAGGAAGATCTATCACTTCGGCGACATGACACTTCAGAGGATTGTGCGAGCAAGTGGATGAAAAATCTCGGTGCCTAAACTCCCGAAGTAAATCTCCATCGTCTAAATCAATGGGCCACATGGAGGCAGATCTCACACTTCGAAGATTCAACACTCTGGAGGATTGCATGTATTAGGAAATGGAAACCCCTGAACGCTGAAGTTCTGAAGAAGATCTTGGCCATATATCGCGACAAGAATTTGTGACCGTCGATCTCTTCCCTTGCTCGGAGGTTTGAAAGTTTGGAGGCTTGTGAGGTAAGAAAGGAATATCACTCAAAGTATTGAAGTATTTGTGGACCATTGATCTCAAATCAACGAGGACCATATATCTTTTCCACTATAGGTAAGAAAGGAACATCACCCGAAGTCCCAAAGTAATTGAGGACCGTTGATCTCAAATCAACGAGGACCATCGATCTTTGAAATAAGATTTTTATTCGACCATTTGGATATTCATAGGAATTGATATGTTCAACGTCAAAACACTCGAAGCTTGAAGACCCAGAGCGCCTTTTTTTCAACCCCCAATTTTTTTTTGGTCCAAAGTCACACAACGGATTTCGCAGACCTCATTTTTCACACATGACACAAGTAAGAATGCAAATCTCTAACAATTTTTTTCTCTATTAAATTTTTTATTACAAGATGGCCACCTCTAGCAATTTAGGACCAACACAAGGATCGATTCTTCTTGGAAAGAACTATGATTTTTGGTCTCTTAGAATGAGATCCTTCTTACAAGCACAAGAGTGTTGGTATCTAGTGGATCTTGGATACGTGGAACTAGATCCAACAGACCTTGTTGCCTTGACCAATCAACAAAGAATTGCTCTGGCAACATAGAGGAATAGAGAGAATAAAGCCAAATTTTGGATTCAAAATTCAATGGATGACTCGATTTTCTCAAAAATCACAAGCGATGTTACTTCAAAACAGGCTTGGGACATCCTTAAATCAACTTACCAAGGCAATGACATGGTTAAAATAGTCAAACTGTGGATCTTGAGGACACACTTTGAGACTTTAAAAATGACAAAATATGAAAACATTGATCAGTTTATGACCAGAGTCATGGGAAATGTAAATTAGATCAGATTGACTAGTGAAGCCGTCCATGATCAGAGAATTGTTAAGAAAGTCTTCAGAAGCCTACCAAAGAAATTTTAAATGCTTGTTACAACCATCCTTGAATCCAAGGATCTGTCAAATTTTTCAACAAATGAATTAATGGGCTCTCTATTAACACATGAGACTAGACTACATCTTGAAGATGAGCTAATAGACAATGCCTTCAAGACTCAATTCTCCTTCAGCAGAGGGAGATGCAAAGGCAGAGGCATAGGTCACCAAGGAAGAGGGATATGTCCAAGTAACCATCACTCAACTAAAGGTCACAGACAACATAACCATAATCATAATTTCCAAGGTCACAGACAACAGAACCATAATCAAAATTTCCAGCCTCAAAGAGGTAGAGGGAGAAGATCTAATGACAAATCAAGCATACAATGCTATTACTGCAAAAATTATGGGCACTATGAATCTGAATGTCTGAAGAAGCAAGAATATCAACTCTTAGGCAGAGCCCATGTCTCAAATCATGAAGGAGAAACCTCATAAGGTATGTTTCTCTCATGCCACAAGACTGAAGAACAACATAAATATCTTTGGTTGCTTGAAAATGGATGCAACAATCACATGACAGGTAACATATATTTACTCTCATGCATTGATTCTTCAATTCCATTTGATATTGCACTTGGAAATGATTTCTTAGTTAAAGTTCAAGGAAACAGTAATGTACATATTCTTAGTAAACAAAATGTAAAGAAATACATAAAAAATGTCTATCATGTTCCAGATTTGAAACATAATCTGTTAAGTGTAGGACAACTAATTGAACATGTTTATAAGGTACTTTTTGAAGGAGCATCATGTAGGATATATGATAAAACCCCTAGAAATCCACATAACTAGGAATAGGATGTTTCCCCTGACCCTTAGAACTACAAATATGATCCAATCATATGCACAAAGTGCATACACCCCCAATGAAACTATGGTTTGGCATGCAATATTTGGACATCTACCCTATCACAGTCTAAGTCTTCTACAAAAGCACTCCATGGTCAAAGGTCTACCAAACTTCAAAGAGAAAAATCCCCCATGTGAGTCTTGCATTCTTGGAAAACATAAGAGAACTAGTTTTCCACAGTCCTCCACTCAAGCCAAACAACACTTAGAGTTGGTTCATAGTGACCTATGTGGATCAATGCCAACAAATTCAATAGGTGGTAGCGTTTATTTTCTAATGTTTATTGATGACTTTAGCAGAAAAATTTGGATCTATTTTCTCAAACACAAGTATGAAACATTTGCAAAGTTCAAAGAATTCAATGTTGAAGCTGAAAAACAAAGTGGCAAATATGTAAAATTTCTTAGGTCATATGGCAGAGGAGAATACAACTCCAAAGAATTTACCAAATTCTAGAAATCATAAGGCATCATCATGCAAGCTACAACCATATATACTCCACAACAAAATGGAGTGGATAAAAAATCAGACAATAATGAACATGGCAAGAAGCCTCCTCAGAGAGAAATGTCCGTCAAATAGCATGCTTATATAAGGATTTTTGGATGCATAACATTCGCTCACATACCTTCCTAACTGAGGAAGAAACTTGATGATAGAAGTGAGAAATGCATTTTTGTTGGCTACAATGAGACATCAAAATCCTATAGGCTCTACAATCCAATCTCAAAGAAACAAAATTTTTTGAAAATCATTTCTGGACAGTCAAAATCCATTACTACCACTTCCTGAACACAATTTAGGACAACAAATACCTCCACCTTCCCTTCCAAGATTGTAGGTACAAGGACAAAGAGGCTCGAGGAAAACCCTTGATTAAAAGGTTGGAACAACCCCTTTATGAAGGCTTGAGAACAAATATTCTCTCTTCTATATTGTTGTTGGTGAACTTGAAGTTATTGAATGGTTTGACAAACACTTGTCTCACCCAAATCCTTATAAGGTATGTAATATAATTCTTCACATATACACAAAAGGTCTATTTTTGTTTTATTTATCTATTCTCAAAGTTACTAATTAATGTGTAAATTAAGGATACACTATCTAATATTAATATTATTTACATTAACTAGTTATATTTTGCATTGTAGATTGTTCGCTGAATTTATCCTACCATCATAAAATACTTTACCTTGCACATATTGAGAATTATCTTCCATTATGAAAGATATTGGAATGGAGTACCAAGCTATTGATGCATGTCCTAATGATCATATTATATATTATGGAAAATATGCATAGGAAACTAAAATACACACAATGTCAAATCAATAGATATCAAACTGATAAGTAAGCCCTACGAGGTTCTTCGTCATATTCTCATAATTCCACATTTGCACAATGACTCTTCAGGTGCAAAAGCATAGCATAGTTTATGGTTTACCATGCATGGAACAAAAGTGAAGATGGTGTTCTTCAAATTCTTGAAGATGGTTCTGCATTTAGAAACATCCAAGAAAGATGACCAATTTGTAAAGAAGAGCCTCGTAATGTTAGTATTTCATTAAGAGCTGACGGTGTGAATCTATTTGGTGAGATTTACCTATTTTTGTTATAAAAAATAATGTAACATCACCAACAAGAAATTTTATTTTTTATTTTTTAAGTATTTAATTAATATGTATGAATAATACATGATTGTGAGTTCATCTTATACCCATTTGACATTTCTTAAATCAACGTCATGGATCATCATGAAAGGTTGGAAAGTGGAAAGCTTCCAACTATATAAATATACATGAAATTCTTATGTTCTCATAACGTAATTCCTATTCCCTTTGCAAGTAAGGCAAGCTCTCTTTCCTACTTCGTTTTATTTCACATTAGTTGGCTTTGTGTCCATGTTACACTTAAATATAATATTTAAGTTAGCTACCATTTCACAAAGGTTAATGGTGGCTTCGATGTAAGAGATGACTTCTCGCACTTGCAAGCACTTAGGTAATCCTTATTCCACTATACGTTTATTAGCGGTCTCAATTCAATTCATTCATCACTCGGATAATGTGTAACACCTAAGTTATCATTTCTATAATTTGAACAATAAACTCTATTTAGATATCCAAGTCTAATTCAAGATTAATATCCATATTGTTTATGGATTATATATTTAATAACATATTGTTTATGAATTTCTATTCATTATGTTATTAATATAACACATTACCACCCTAACACATAACCTTACCAATTCATTTACCAAATGAGTCTCCTAGCGTACAGTTTGGGATCTATTAGACTCACGACCATAGCTCATTAATGAACCCAGGATCCTTGCGAATGGTTTCATAAATAAATAGTATGCCACAACTGTCAACTAAATGGGAGGCGTGTCTTTTAAGTTGCATAAGGAATTGCATGAACTGATAGCTCAATTCTATGACAACTCAAGTTAAGTCGTATCTCCACAGGCCATGTTGGTAGTGCCATGAATGATCTCTGTGTACATTCACCAACCCAATACTATCTCATTAACATGCTCGATATACATTCATTCTACTCCTCTGTCCATGTTGGATTTTTTCTGAAAGTTCTGGAGTGGCTACCATCTCGTCCATCTTAGGGTTTCATCATTTCTTTGGTAGTTTAGCGCTGAACTCAGATGCAAGAGGATGCGTTCTTTGAGTAATACAATTCCAGTTTATGTGAGGAAGAAAATGATTAGTTTCTTTTATATATTCTGCAAGAAATTTCTTTACTAATAGTTTTTTTGTTTATGCACAGGTTTATTACACTCTTAAGGTCACTAGCCATTCACAATACCAAGTCAATGGCTTTCCAACTCTTACCGGGTGATTCCTAACTGTGTAATCTTAGATTACTTTGTCTATTGTGCAATCATAACTATAGTTTACACACACATAGACACACATATAGAATTGTGCATCAATGTTTCATCCACAGGAATTTATGTGAATACCACTCAGTTTACAAAGAAGATATCTCTATGTTCGTTGAGGTGATTCACCATCATCAATTTCTGGGTGGAAATGTTTTTTATCAGAGAAATGGCTTTCCCAAAAAAGATTCGATGCCTTAACCTCTCAAGGGTAAGATAAAGCCTTCCATTCAACTCTTGTTTTGGGACGATGTATTTAGAAATATATATAACCTCGGTGAAACTGACCTCTACATGCTTATGATGACGTTTTTGTAGAGGGGTGGACGCACTAAGGTAACTTGGCAAATGGAGTTTCTTTTCAGGTATTGAGTTCAAGTTTTCTCTCTTAATATAAGGGTAAGACTTCAACTACCTACCATGACTTCAACTACCTACCATCAATGACAAGATTCTCAGCTCTGGGTCGTTATTGTCTACCATAAGATACATATAAACTTCACCACTAGTCATTATTCCAGTTTTGTTTTCTCTGAACATGTTATTCAATGGTAATTTCCTTGTATAAGGTTTGGTATTGACACCCGATTTAGTTTTCATTAATTTTTTGGCTCTACCCTAACCATTTTTTTTGGTACCCTACTGTTCCCTACCTCTCGTATTTTAAACTTCATCAATAATTATTTATTAGATTAAATGTATGTTAACTCATTATTAATATAATGAACTTGTTTTTTATTCTATGAGCATTTGTCACGGCTACCATTGTTCTTCCATTTTTGTTAATCATTCATCCAGTCATGCCCCTTTTTGCTATGGAAAACAACGTTATATTAATATATTTGTAGGGTTTTATAAATAGAATTTGAGTTATGCCTCTATCGATCTTTAACGAGACTATTACTTATACTATTTTCCTCTCTGGTTATGTATAAGAAAATATTTATACCCTAACGCTTATTATTAACAGTATTGGAAACAAGGTATTTTCACACACATATATTAAAAGTATTTATGGGATCTACACATAAAATCTAAATCTAGTAAGGTTCATCTTCCTCACCAAGATTGTTTTTGAGTTGTTATTTCAAACACAAGTTAGCTTTCTGGTGTAAGATTAGTTTTCCATTTATGTGTATTCAAATATTATCATATTTGTACTTTATGAAACCTTTTAGTACAAAACTTGTTACTTTTAAGAGAGAATGTATCTTCTTGTCTTTTGTACTCATATACTGAAAGACCTTTCTCAAAAGAAATATAATCTCTAGAATGAATCTTCTAATACACATGCATTGATATTATTGTATCTTACTAGTGATATCTTTAAAGAATAACAACTAAATAATTTTTCAAATATACTGAAAGACCTTTCTCAAAAGAAATATAAGCTCTAGAATGAGTCTTCTAATACACATGCATTGATATTATTGTATCTCACTAGTGATATCTTTAAAGAATAACAACCAAATAATTTTTCAAGCTATTTCTACTTTCCTTTCTTTTACTACTCACGCACATAAAGTAAATTTCCTCAAAGAATGACATGTTACATATATAGAAACTATTTATTTTGTTGCAATAGAAAATAACAATGAAATGATATACAAAATATCTTTATCTGGTCATTACTACAACCTTAGAATGCATTTTGTGTTATGTTTATATTTCTTGCTGTAATATTACTATTGAATAAAACAACACATAGCTATTTTTTTACCTCTATACTAACAATTAAATCTTTAAAATCTTTTCCTATTGTACTAGTTACCATTATGAAAGAAAATAATTAATAAGTAGAGACAAATATATGAATTGCTTTAACACAAAAGAGTAGAGAGTCTAGTTCCTCCCAACCTTAGACTAGAGTATGGGAATCACTTGCTCCTGTCACTTCCGAGCTAAAATCATTATTCCATAGGGACTAAAAATTTCAATAGCCTTTTATAGATAAATCAAATCTTGGCTCTTTCTCAAAACTATCAAATTCAAATCCTTCTCACAAGTACTCAGAAGCATCATGCCTCCTCTATACTTGTCTTTTCTGGGTGTTACCAAGAAGAAATAATAGTTTTCCTAGGTCTTTTTACAAGTTAGCATCATCCCTAACCATTGGGAATATTCTTGGCCTAACTATGTGCTAGCTTGTTCCCTTACATCCCACATCTTTGGGAGTAGGTTTAAACTTGTCCTCATGGACAATATTTACCCTAGTGGTTTTTATCCCTTTTCACTCTCCCATGGAATAATGATTTAATATTTTTTTATTTGGTTTCTCTAATGAGTTTGTGAGTAGTTAAATAAAATACATTAAAAAAATATTAAAAAAAATATTCCTTATCATCAATTTTTAGGATGATAGAATTTTAGCTTAAGTCCTTTTAATAAAGAAAAATTCTCACATCATAAATAACCAAAATCGAAATATTCAATTGTTTATAAATGGAGAGACATTAAATCATGGCTTCTTCCATTTCCCAAGTGGCATCTTCAAGACCAAAGTGCCTCCCACTAACCTGAGCAATGGCTCGTGTACTTTTAAATTGGTTGGTAGTGCAAGTTGATACCCCACTCTAGCAAGAACTTCAAATGGTCCACAATACCGTGGTGACAACTTATAACTTTTTCCTAATTTGAATTAAATGTTTATAGGTTTTACTTTTAGGCAGACATGATCTCCAACATTGAATTATGTATATGTCATTTTTAAATCAATAAAACGTTGTTTTCTGTCATGTGCACTTTTCAAATTTTGTTTTGATTTCTTAATAGTTGTTTCCATTTCTTCTAACAATTCACAACCCAAAATAATTTTGTCTACTGGGTTGTCCCAACTAACAGGTGTTCGACACCTCTTTCCGCACATCACTTCGAAAGTACTAATTTTTAATGACTTATGATAAAAGTTATTATATGAAAACTCAATGAGATGAAGGTAATATTCCCACTTAGTTGTGTATTTCATTACATACATCCGCAACATATATTCTACAATTCGGTTAGTCCTTTTGGTCTAACTATCAATTTGAGGATGATATGGAGCACTAAAACTCAGTTGAGTCTCCAAAGCACCAAACAAGGTAAACCATTTATCCTAAAAAATTCCTTCATATCCATGTGTGAAATGATAGTTTTGGGTAAACCATTTATCCTAAAAAATTCCTTCATGAAAATATCTGCTATGTTTATGGATTTCTGAGAAAATTTTACGGGAATAAAGTGTGCAATTTTTGAAAGTTTGTCTACTATTACCATTATAGAGTCATTTTGTTTCTTATTTGTCGATAATCCTGTAATGCAGTTCATATTAATCACTTCCCACTTCCACTCAAGAATAGGTATGTGCTGCAATAATCCGATTGGGTGATGGTTCTCAACCTTAACTTCTTGGCACTCTAGACACTTAGCCAAACATTCAACAACTTCAGTTTTCATCCTGGGCCAAAGATACCCCTTCAATGTTGTGACTTGAGTATGGTTTCTTATGTAATTCATCTAGTATGAAATTATTTAATTCTGTTTTGTTTGGATTGTAGATTTGGTTTTTGTATAACACTAAACCTCTCTAATTGTAGCTGAATTTCGACTCACCCTCATATGATCTATTAATATGATTTTTTTTCTAAATTTTCCTGTAATTCTCATCATTTTTTGTTGTTGATGTTATTTTTTGTTTGAGATCAGATTGTATATTATTGCTAGAAATTGCCTTTATTTTCCTACTAAGTGCATCTTTTATCTCAATTTATTTTCCCTCGATATGCTCTATTTCAAAATTGTACTGACTTAGGAAAGCCAAGACTCGAGCTTTTCTTGAATTCAAGTTATTCTCATTGAAAAAGTGTTTAAGACTAACATTATTTGTTTTCAAAAAAAAAACTTCTTTCCTAATTGGTGGTGTCACTATATGCTCAAAGCATGCACAATAACAATAAATTGTAGGTCATGAGGTGCATAATTTTCTTCATGAGTTTTCCGTTTTCATGATTCATAGGATATTACATTATCATCCGGCATTAACACACCCCCTATTCCTTCCTTTCAAGCATATGTACATACCACAAATTCCTTATGTGGATTTTTTGTCCTCAGAACAGGCGCTATTTTTAACAACTATTTTATCTTTTCAAAACTTTCTTGACATTTCTTAGTCCATTTAAATATGATTCCCTTTTTATACAAATAGGTTATTGGATAACAAAGTTTTTAAAACCCCTTTATGAATATATGATAATACCATGTGATTCTCATGAAAGATCAGACATCTGACACATCCTTTGGCACTAGCCAATCTAAATTTACTTTGACCTTTTCTCGGCCAACTGAAATCCCTTCTCCTGAGATTGCATGCCCTAAATACTCCACTTTATCCTGATAAAATTCACATTTACTAAACTTGGTGTGTAATTGATGTTCTCTAAGTGTTTGTAGAACCAATATTAAGTGTTGTTCATGTTCCTCTCGGGTATTTGAATAAATCAAAATGTTGTCGATAAAAATGATAAAAAACTTGTCTAATATTTTCTCAACAAACTGTTCATTAAACACATGAAGGTAGCAAGTGCATCAGTTTAACCAAATGGTTCCACTACAATATTATACTGTCAATATATTGTTTTGAAAGAAGTCTTAAGAATGTCTTCTTCTTTAATCCGAACTTGACAGTATCCTGACCATAAGTCTATCATTGAAAATATTTTAGCTTCCACAAATTGATCAAACAAGTCATCAATGCCGGGTAAAGGATACTTATTATTAATTGTCATCTTATCAAGTTGTTTGTAATCAATGAAAAACATAAAATCTCCATCCTTTCTTTTAACAAACATGGTTGGTCTTCCCCACAGAGACACACTAGGTCTAATGTATTGTTTATCCATCAGTTCCTGAAGATGCATTTTAAGTTCATTCAAATAAGGAGTACTCATCTTGTAAGGTGATTTAGACACTGATGCATATCCGAGTACTAAATGTATGGTAAACTATATGTCCCTTCTAGGAGATAATCCTATAATTTCTTCCGGAAATAGATCCTAAAATTCTTGCAGTATAGGATCATTTGTTAACAAATTTTTAACCACCTCATTCTTACTTTCATATATGTGCACAAAATATATCTCACATCCTTTCCTTGCATTCCTTTTTAACTACAAAGTAGAAATTTGTCATACTGACACATCTCGAGGTATTGCTTTAATTGTTTTTCCTTTATCAGATTCATCTAAATAGTTAAAATCTTTGTCGCGACAATTTACAAGAGTTGAATGTTTTTCCATATAGTCCATGCCTATGATTAAATCATAGGATCTCAAGAGTAATATGTTTAAATCCATCTTAATATCCATCCCATCCATAATAACTATACATTCCTTTACCAACTCAACAAGCTTTCATTGTAGCTAACTGAACTAGCCAATATTTCTTATGTTTAATTTTATCCATCTTACAACCTTCTACTATGGTAGGTGAAATATAAATTAATCTTGCACTGGGATATATTAAAATGGATACATATTTTTGGTTAATCATACCTTATATTTCCACCATGGAGGATTGATGATCAACCTATCGATTTTACACGGAAACATTAATCTTATGCGTACATATAGACATGTCATTTACTGTTATTTCTTCTTGGATTTTGTGTACCGTGGTATTTATATTTTTAATTAAAGGGTAGTCTTTATATAAATGAGGTTTTTTGCAACCCCAACATTTCAATGGTGGCCGAGCTATTTTTTTGACAAATCTACATGTTTACTACTATTATGAACTTATACGCGTTTTTGTCCATTGAATCTGTTTCTTCTAATTGGTGCACTATGTGATGGATGACATGGATGCTTAAACTGTTTGTTCTTGGGATCAAAATTGTCGATGTTCCTATTCTACCATGTTTTTGTATTTTCAAATCTCTGTTTAAATTGAGTGAAACATAATTTTGCATGCTTTATTATTTTATCCATTTTCTTAAGATTAAGAAACTCAATTTTATTCTTGTATGGTTGAGGCAGACATCTCATAAATTGCTGAACCTTTTCCTTTTCGTCTCGAAGGTAAGGTACATATCTCATTAAATTCACAAATTTAGTGACAAAATGTTCAATAGTCAACTGTTCTAGTTTTTTATTGTGAAATTCCTTGGATTTTCCGTCATAGTATCTTTCTGTTAAATACTTTGGTTTAAAACACTTTTTGAATATTTTCCAATTCAATTTGTTTCTTCTAATTTTATTACCATTCAATTGGTACACAACCAACCCGGCTCTTAGATTGATTGGGTAGTTATAGATTTGAAAACATGTCCCACTATTCATAAGCCAAACTTCTGCTCCTTCCTCAGACTCACCACCAAAACTAGGTGGTCTGATCTTTTTAAATTGACCAAATAGTTTGTTATCATGACACTTCTGTTTTTTGGTTTTGGGTGTAGTTTTGTTTAATTTACTGCTTTCAGAGTCGTCCTCACTACTACCCTTAGTTATCAACACTATTTTTTCACTAATTATTGGATGGTATTTATGCTTCTGTGGTTCTTCATTGGAAAGTTCCTTTTTATCATTGCTGGAAATTTGACTTAGATTCTTGTTCTATTTCATTTCAACCATATATTTTTAGTATAATTTCATTCAATTCATCATGTTCTTTACTAGCCTTGATGCTCTTTAGTTCTTCCCTTATGCTACACATGATTTCCAATAATACTAAGGAGTTATCCTATGATTGTTCACTATTTATCTCCACATACATCTATGGAACACTTGGTGATGATTATGAACACTTGTTTTTTTCTTGATTCTAATATGTGAAAAACATGATTGACGTCAATTCCTTTTATATTGAACAAGAGTTATGAATTTATGTACTATAAAAAATATTTTTTTTGTTCATTTTGAGCCCATAAAACCAAAGTGTTTGAACCATAACATCAACAACAATATATATATGTTTAAAGTATTTAATTAATATACATGAACAATACATGCTTGTCAGTTTGACTTATACCTATTTTACATTTCTTCAATCAATGTCATGGATCATCATGACAGGTTGGAAAGTGGAAAGCTTCCAACTATTTAAATATACATGAATTTCTTATGTTTTCATAACATAATTCCTATTCCCTTCACAGGTAAGGAAATCCCTCTTTCCTACTTCATTTTATTTTACATTAGTTGGCTTTGTGGTCTTGTTACACTTAAATATAATATTTACATTGTGTACCATTTCACATGGGTTAATGGTAGCTTTCAAGTAATAGAGGACTTCTCTCTCTTGCAAGAACTTAAGTAATCCTTATTCTGGTTTACATTTATTAGCGGTCTCAATTCATTCATTCATTACTTTGACCTTTTCTTGGCCAACTGAAATCCCTTCTCCTGAGATTACATGCCCTAAATACTCCACTTTATCCTCATAAAATTCACATTTACTGAACTTGGTTTATAATTGATGTTCTCTAAGTGTTTGTAGAACCAATATTAAGTGTTGTTCATGTTCCTCTCGGGTATTTGAATAAATCAAAATGTTGTCAATAAACACGATAAAAAACTTGTCTAATATTTTCTCAACAAATTGTTCATTAAACACATGAAGGTAGCAAGTGCATTAGTTTAACCAAATGGTTCCACTACAATATTATACTGTCAATATATTGTTTGGAAAGAATTCTTAAGAATGCATTCTTCTTTAATCCGAACTTGACAGTATCCTGACCATAAGTCTATCATTGAAAATATTTTAGCTTCCACAAATTGATCAAACAAGTCATCAATGCGGGGTAAAGGATACTTATTATTAATCGTCATCGTATCAAGTTGTTTGTAATCAATGCAAAACATAAAATCTCCGTCCTTTCTTTTAACAAACATGGTTGGTCTTCCCCACAGAGACACACTGGGTCTAATGTATTGTTTATCCATCAGTTCCTGAAGATGCATTTTAAGTTCATTCAAATAAGGAGTACTCATTTTGTAAGATGATTTAGACACTGATGCATATCCGAGTACTAAATGTATGGTAAAATATATGTCCCTTATAGGAGATAATCCTATAATTTCTTCCGGAAACACATCCTAAAATTCTTGCAGTATAGGATCATTAGTTAACAAATTTTTAACCACCTCATTCTTACTTTCATATATGTGCACAAAATATATCTCACAACCTTTCCATGCATTCCTTTTTAACTGCAAAGTAGAAATTTGTCATACTGACACATCTCGAGGTATTGCTTTAATTGTTTTTCCTTTATCAGATTCATCTAAATAGTTAAAAGCTTTGTCGCGACAATTTACAAGAGTTGAATGTTTTTCCATATAGTCCATGCCTATGAGTAAATCATAGGATCCCAAGGGTAATATGTTTAAATCCATCTTAATCTCCATCCCATCCATAATTACTATACATTCCTTTACCAACTCAACAAGCTTTCATTGTAGCTAACTGAACTAGCCAATATTTCTTATGTTTAATTTTATCCATCTTACAACCTTCTACTATGGTAGGTGAAATATAAATTAATATTGCACCGGGATATATTAAAATAGATACATATTTTTGGTTAATCATACCTTATATTTCCACCATGGAGGATTGATGATCAACCTATCGATTTTCCACGGAAACATTAATCTTATGCGTACATATAGACATGTCATTTACTATTATTTCTTCTTGGATTTTGTGTACTGTGGTATTTATATTTTTAATTAAAGGGTAGTCTTTATATAAATGAGGTTTTTTGCAACCCCAACATTTCAATGGTGGCCGAGCTATTTTTTTGACAAATCTACATGTTTACTACTATTATGAACTTATACGCTTTTTTGTCCATTGAATCTGTTTCTTCTAATTGGTGCACTATGTGATGGATGACATGGATGCTTAAACTATTTGTTCTTGGGATCAAAATTGTTGATGTTCCTATTCTACCATGTTTTTGTATTTTCAAACCTCTGTTTAAATTGAGTGAAACATAATTTTTCATGCCTTATTATTTTATCCATTTTCTTAAGATTAAGAAACTCAATTTTATCCTTGTATGGTTGAGGCAGACATCTCATAAACTGCTGAACCTTTTCCTTTTCGTCTCGAAGGTAAGGTACATATCTCATTAAATTCACAAATTTAGTGACAAAATGTTCAATAGTCAACTGTTCTAGTTTTAGATTGTGAAATTCCTTGGATTTTCCGTCATAGTATCTTTCTGTTAAATACTTTGGTTTAAAACACTTTTTGAATATTTTCCAATTCAATTCGTTGCTTCTAATTTTATTACCATTCAATTGGTACACAACCAACCCGGTGCTTAGATTGATTAGGTAGTTATATATTTGAAAACATTTCCCCCTATTCATAAGCCAAACTTCTGCTCCTTCCTCAGACTCACCACCAAAACTAGGTGGTCTGATCTTTTTAAATTGACCAAATAGTTTGTTATCATGACACTTCCTTTTTTTGGTTTTGGGTATAGTTTTGTTTAATTTACTTCTTTCAGAGTTGTCCTCACTACTACCCTTAGTTATCAACACTATTTTTTCACTAATTATTGGATAGTATTTATGCTTGGTTCTTCATTGGAAAGTTCCTTTTTATCATTGCTGGAAATTTGACTTAGATTCTCGTTCTATTTCATTTCAACCATATATTTTTAGTATAATTTCATTCAATTCTTCTTGTTCTTTACTAGCCTTGATTCTCTTTAGTTCTTCCCTCATGCTACACATGATTTCCAATAATCCTAAGAAGTAATCCTATGGTTGTTCACTATTTATCTCCACATACATTTATGGAACATTTGGTGTTGATTATGGACACTTATTTTTTTCTTGATTTTGATATGTGAAAAACATGATTGACGTCAATTCCTTTTATATTGAACAAGATTTATGAATTTATATACTATAAAAACTAATTTTTTTTTTTCGTTTTGAGCCCATAAAACCAAAATGTTTGAACCATAACATCACCAACAATATATATATTTTTAAAGTATTTAATTAATATACATGAACAATACATGCTTGTCAGTTCGACTTATACCTATTTTACATTTCTTCAATCAATGTCACGGATCATCATGACAGGTAGGAAAGTGGAAAGCTTCCAACTATTTAAATATACATGAATTTTTTATGTTCTCATAACATAATTCCTATTTCCTATTTCATTTTATTTTACATTAGTTTTCTTTGTGGCCTTGTTACACTTAAATATAATATTTACATTGTGTACCATTTCACAGGGGTTAATGGTAGCTTTGAAGTAATAGAGGACTTCTCTCTTTTGCAAGAACTTTAGTCCTTATTCTGGTTTACGTTTATTAGCGGTCTCAATTCATTCATCACTCAGATAATGTGTAACACCTATGTTATCATTTCTAGAATTTGAAAAATAAACTCTGTTTATATATCCAAGTCTAATCCAAGATTAATATCCATATTGATACCAGATTTAGTTTTCATTAAATATGTTGGCTGTACCTTAACTATTTTGTTTGTGGGTACCTTGGTATTCTCGACCTTTGGGATTTTAAACTTCATCAATAATTCTTTATTATATTAAATCTATGTTAATTAACTCATTATTAATATAATGAATTATTATATTAAATCTATGTTTATTAACTCATTATTAATATAATGAAATCATTTTTTACTGTACAAGCATTTGTCACCGCTACCACTGTTTTTCTATTTTTGTTAATCATTCATCCAATCGTTCCCATTTTTCCTAGGGTCGACGACGTTATATTAATATCTTTGAAAGATTTTTAAGAAGAGAATTTGAGTTATGTCCATGTTTATATTTAACTAGACTATTACTTATAGTATTTGCTTCTCTCATTATGTATAAAAATATATTTAAATCCTATCACTTATTATTAATAATCTTGAAAATATGGTATATATATATAAAGAGTATTTATGTGAGTTACACATGAAATGTAAATCCAATGGGGTTTATCTTCCTTAACAATATTGTTTTTGAGTTTCAAACAAAAGTTAACTTTCTCGTGTAAGATTAGTTTTCCATTTATTTGTATTCAAATCTTATCATATTTGTACTTTATGAAACCTTTCAGTGCAAAACTTGTTAGTCTTAAGAGATAAAGTATCTTCTTGTCTTTTGTACTCATATATAGAAAGACCTTGATCAAAAGAAATATAAGCTCTAGAATGGGCTTGCTAATTTTTGGAATACATGCATTGATATTATCCGTATCTTTCTAGTGATATCTTTAAAGAATACCAACTAGAGAAATTTTACACGCTATTTCTACTTTCCTTTCTTTCATTACCTAGACACATAAAATAAATTTCCTCAAAGATTGGCATGTTACATATTAAGAAACTGTTTCTTTTGTTGCAATGGAAAACAACATTGAAATGATACACATAATATCTTTATCTAGTTATAGTCATTACTACAACATTAAAGTGCATTTTCTGCTATGTTTATATTTCTTGCTGCAATATTACTAAATAAAATAATACAAGATTATATTTCTATTTCTATACTAACAATAAAATATTTATAATCTTTTCCTACTGTAGTGGTTACAGTATGAAAGAAAATAATTAATAAGCATAAAAACATATATGGATTTGCTTTAACATTAGGGACTAAAATAATTAATAAGCATAAAAACATATATGGATTTGCTTTAACATTAGGGACGAAGTGAGTAGACAATTCAGTTTCCCCCTACCTTACACCAAATTATCCAAATCACTTGCTTCTATTATTGTCGAGCCAAAATAATTATTCTATAGAAACTGAAAATTTCAAATCCTTCTCACAAGTACTCAACAACATCTTGCCTGTAATGAACCATCCATTAAGGAAACAACTGACATACAACAAGATTTTTTTGTTGTTGAGTAAAAATTTCATCACTATTAAAAGAAACTTCCTTGACAAATACTAACATATATATATATAAACAACAAAAACACATCATCAATCATTCATGACATAATGCCGACACATTATTACAATGAAAAGCAATAAAGAATCAAAGCATTAACACAATAAAAAAACATCGCATAATCCAAGGCATAAGAGAATTAAATCCTAAATCAATCATACAAGAAATCAAAAGAGACCGTAAGGAGAACAATTTAATTTGCTTTACCCAATGAGGAAATCAACAATGAAACTACAATTATTCCACGATGCACGCATCATCCCATCAGCAAATAACAAAATCTATCGTCAATCATTGGTGTAAGAGTAAAACCATCAATTATTTCATGGTGCAACAAGATATCTACTCGAAAAGCTTACATCAGTCTTAATTACATACATATCAAATCAATATTTATTCCTTCACGTTTTAATTTAAATGCATTAATTCAAGGGAACATTCTATTTTACACACAATACACACAATAAGACTAGATGATTAACTTCACACAAGGAATGAGAATCCACAAGAGCTACAGCGCGTGAACTAATTACATGGTTTGATCAACAACAAACAATAAGTTAAGGCACAAAAATATAATAATTCTAAATCAAGCACGCATCCACATCATTATAAGGTCGCAAGTACAACCACTTCATCACTGCTCAATCAATAATTAATCGTTGCGCAAGGTTCATCAAGTTTGGAGTCAATCCAACAACAATGATATTCAGGGGCGCAAGGAAATCTAGATAGTAAACCATCGACATGGACAATTTAAAGGCGTTAGAAAATAAGTTAAAAATCATAAAGACAACCTTCATAATGGTAGCGGTCCTAAGAATAACAACCACTCCTTACATCAAGTTGTTGTTGCGTGCAAGAGGTTTTAATATATAGTACATCACACTTTAATAAAAAATTTAGTGCGCACAACGGTTCTAGTTGTTTTAAATGGTCGTTCATCGATGCTGAAGGGTCATTGTGCAAGAGACGCTACCCATTCTTCCTTTACTAGAGAATCTAACATCATACAATCACATGATTAGAGGCGCATTAATGACCAAAACTTAATTCAATCAGGCCTCCTCTGTAGTCAAGGCACAAAGTAATCTTGGTTATTAACACATCATACATTGATAATTTAATAGCTAAGTTAATCTAAAAAATCGTTCTTTCATTATAATTGCTGCGCGTGAGGGTAAAAAAACCTACATAACGTAACATGTCAGCATTAAATCAATGACGCAAGACTTAACCTCAATTTCAGTTCATGGCTCAGTAGTCGTCTAGTTATCAAATAATTCATACTTCAACGCCACAATCATAGTGTGTGAAAATCCATTAACGCATTTAAAACGTACATCGTCTCAATTAATGGCGCAAGAGGATACCATTAAGAAACGATCATCGCCTCAATTATCCAACCTAATTCTTAGATAGCAGGAACTGCGCCTGACTGGCAGACTCAAAATGTAAAACACAAAGGTTGCAGTCCACGCCCAAATAAAAGGGAAAACGCATAGGTTGCAATCCATGCCCAAATAAAAGGCAAAACACAGAGGTTGCAGTCCACGCCCAAATAAAACGGAAAACGCAGAGGTTGCAGTCCACGCCCAAATAAAAGGGAAACCGCAGGGGTTGTAGTCCAGAATGTTGGGGGAAGGAGTGGGGACCAAGCTGAGAATTACTCTCGTGGGTTGGGTGATTAAAGGACGTAAAGATCAAGCCTTGAAATCGTTGTCGTGCACAATTTGTTGTGCAACACGATTTCACCCTGCAGCACGATTTTGTGGAGAACGATTAACGAATGCAGGTATTAAGAACGATTTTTCTGTGCGAAATTACTTGTATATGCATAGGTTGACGATGCAACTGCTCGGTAAGGCAAGCAATTCGCAGGGAGAATTTTTAAGCACAAAGTTGCAGTAAAATTTACCAATATCGCAGGGAACACAATGGAAAACAAAACGCCGAGGTTAATCCACATAAGGAAGCAAGGAAGAAAATACCCAACAGAAGGAAGAGATAGCATGCTCCCATGCAAGGAAAATTGCATGCGGAAGTAATGGTGAAATAAAAAGGCAGGTAATCTTTTTAGCTGAGTACGCTAAACAAGAACGCCCGACAATCCCAATCTCGACACGCAATATTCATTTGAATATATATTGTTCTGTATAATTAAAAGAAAACAAAACGAAAATGTACAAATCTGAAAACCCATTCGCTGAAAACAAAAACAGAATTTCCAAGAATGGAGAGAACGAATTGCAAAACACAGAGAATCTAAACCGTTAGAGAGTTTGGTATGATCTCGCCCAATTCGGTGGGTAGTTTCACGATTTGCATAAAATTTAAATCCATTAGGGAGCTTGGTATGAGATCTCCCAAGTATCTAGGTAAAACATATGACGTGGTTTAGCAAGGGGGAAGGGCACAACGCTCAATACTCTTACTAAAATGCAGAGAGTAAAGCACAAGGATCGTTGAGCAATGAGGATAATTTAGCTGAGTAAAAGAGGGACGGAGAACAAGGAATAATAAAAATGGTAGAAGAGAAAAATAAATGCAGGCAATCCAATCTCAACGCGCAGGGAAGGCTCAACTCTTGTTTCAACTTGCCTGTGTAACTAAAAACGAAGGCGCAGATAAATGTAACCCAAGTGCGGAGGTAGAAAATAAAACAAACCCATAAATTTAAATCCCAAATAACCACATAAAGCGATTCAGCCACCATAACATATATTCAACGATTCAACAACACATGAAACTATATACAATTTTTAACTAAATTACATCGTAACCGAAGGCGAAGGATCCAAAGTGAGCTACCACTCTCTATCCGAGCTGGGTATCCCAACTCTTACAAGAAAAATTCTCTCGTGATCCATTCACTTCCTCTGTCATTTTTTTTATAGAGTTCTCTTAGTGACTAGTTGTGAAAATGCACATTTAATTATTTTTGTTAATATTTTATTAAGAATATTCTCCCCCATACACTTATCACCCAATTCCTTAGTTGCACAAGAAATTTATTTATTTAATTAAATTAAATTTCCAATTTTGCTCACCCACCTAAACATTCCAAAAAATCTCATCGATGTCCCTTCATTCCCTCACATTACCTTGACGTCTTACTTTAAGCTTAGTTGAGTTAATTTTAAAAAAGTTTTGTATATACTATATTCCTTCTATGTTCCACTTTGGAATTAATTTCCCCATTTTGTCTAAGTTCGTAATTAGCAAGTTTTGCACAAAATCAACAATTAATATTTTAAATAATTGAAGTCCTCCATTTAATTCTAAAATTGAATTTTCCCCCTTTTAATTCTAATTTGAATTTTCCCCCTTTTATTAATTGCTTAATTAAATTTTTGTCCTCATATCCTACTTAGACCAAGGCTTAAATTTCAACTAGGCTTAGCAAATTTTTAAGGGAAAAGTTATAATTTTTTTTTTTAAACTTTGCTCATGCAACATTTATCTTAAGGTTGACTAGGTCTAAATAAGATATTGTTTTCTAGGTATGTAGGTTCATTATCTCACCAGTTTTAAAACCACGACGTGCCCTTCAATACTCACTATGTGCTCCAAGGGTGCCACTTGCCTTTATCCATGTTTCATTTATGTGACGTGCCTTTCAAGACGCACTACGTGTTCCAAGGGTTCAACTCTCCTTTTGAATGATTTTGGTAGATGTCAATCCCTTGGAGTCAATACTTCATTAGGTGATTTTGTGGGAGACTAACAACCTCAAAGGAATAAGGAACCTTCTTTATTGCACACCCTTTATAATATTTGTGAGCGATTATCTCATTGTTCTCTCATGACATCGTGGATCTCTCGAACTAGGTAATTGTTAACCTAGTGTTCGAGCCACGATGAGAGTGCTAGTAGGATGTGGCAGGGCTACTACCACACCTCTCCCTCTATATCTCTAGTTTTCATGCATGACCCCTTTACTTCAAATGTGAGTCTTGTTAGCAAGCTATCATCAGCTAGATACAGAGTCCAAGGAGGTCCATCGATGCCATCGTCATCCTAAATCTTTGTAGTGTCCTGCACACTCAGGAGAAATTAGTCAATGGCACTTGTCGACACATATATAATCAAATAATGTATCATCATATCCATAGTATCAACATTAGAGTCCATAATCTAAATAGTCAATCATATAACGAATCATATCGCTTGCTCACAAGTTTCCTCAAGGATAAGTCAAATCAGGTGTGTGGAAGAGTGGGATGTTACATACACCCCCTCTTGTTTTAAACTTCTTCCCAAAATTTCACAATATACAAGTTGCAAAATAAAGCAACTCACAATATCTAAATGTCTAGCTATGAAACAA
Source organism: Picea engelmannii (assembly GCA_009831015.1). Taxonomy (NCBI): domain Eukaryota; kingdom Viridiplantae; phylum Streptophyta; class Pinopsida; order Pinales; family Pinaceae; genus Picea; species Picea engelmannii. The sequence continues at coordinate 522,856 of ML784282.1, read as the reverse complement.
AAATGAAATTGTAGACGCATATCATATGCATCCTCTCAAGTAGCCGAGTGTGGGATATAATTGTTCCATTGGATCTTGACCTGATCGACAATTCGACGTTGTAGTTGTCAAATGTGAGGGTATAGAAAGAAGATTGGTTGTGTCGTTAGTGCACCCTCACCCAACATCCTCATAGAACTCAAGTCAATCACAAGTGTAAGATCACTGACCTAAAGTCACACACAGATATAAGATAAACATCGTGCATACACCTCAAAGAATGAGACACGACTATTCGTTAGGCCCTTCACAAATCGTCATGTGATGCGCATCCAAAAAACCCTTATGTCGATCTTGTGTTTCTTCGAACCATTTATCTTATCGTTTATAATTGTTCTTCCATTTCTTGGATCACCTCTTTTCCTACTAGGACCCCTTCCTTGGGTCTACCCTTGCTCAAAGGTGTCTCACATGGTCGCCCATAGAGAAACTCAATGGTGCCATCTTAATGGTAGCTTGATGGTTGTTGTTGCATGCAAACTCGACGAGCGGCAATAACTACTCCCAATGTTTTTGTTGGTCCAACATATGCATACACAACATAACCTTCAAAAGTTTGGTTCATTTGTTTTGTCTACCCATCTAGCTCTGGGTGATATGCAGTACTAAATTTAAGTTGGGTTCCCAAGGCCTCTTGGAAACTAGTCCAAAATCATCCTATAAACATTTATCCTCAGTGCGATATGATCCTTTTGGTATGTCTAGAAGTATTAATATCTCATTGATATAAATCTACCTATACTTGGTGCCTAATGCATCATATGCACAGGAACACATGTGTTCACTCTTTGTCAAAGTGTCAACTATAAAAAAAAATCTAGTAATGCCTCCTTACAGTTAACGAAAATCTCCACAATAAAGTCCATCAAAATCACCTTCCATTTTGATTCTTGAAAAGGGTGTGGTTGTATTAATAATGTCAGATGTCTACATTGAGCCTTCAATCACTGGCGTCCTAGACACTTCACCATGTAGATAACCATGTCCACCTTCATCCCTACTAGAAGAATGAGGGATTAAGGTATTCCCTCCTCTTCGTGACTCCAAGATGAGCCATGTACACTTCTCCATGAGATTCGTTTAATATCAAAACCTCAATTTTTCATTGGGCAGAAGTAAATCCGATTATTATATCTCATTAATCTATCATTGTCCATATTAAATGCCTCAATTTTGGTACGAACAAGGTGTTTTGTCCGATAAATTCCTTCAGCTCTTGATGCCAGTCATCGTCGTGTTGTAGTTAGAATTTTTTCACATAGATTCATCTTAATGAGGTATCAACGACAATATGTGTGGTCCCTGACTCAACAAATCAACCACTCTGTTCACTATTCCCCTTATGTAGGTAATCTCAAAATCATACTCACTAAGAATTTCCAACCAACGTCTTTTGTCGCACGTTCAAGTTGCCTTGTGTAAAAATGTGTTGTAAACCATAGTGGTCCATTTTTAGTTCAAATTTCCGCCCAATGAGGTAGTGTCTCCACACTCTCAAGGAATACACAATGGATAAAATCTAAATTGTGTGTCGCGTAGTTATCCTCATGCCTTCTTAGCTTCCTTGATGTGTAAGCGATCACTCGACCGTCTTGTATCAAGACTTTGCCCAAGCCTTCCTTGGATGCATCAGTGCACATCGAGAAGTCCTTGTCCATGTTAGTGACCTTTAGTATCAACGTTGTCATCAACAACTCCTTGATCCTTCGAAATGATACCATGCATTTCTTGGGCCACACAAACTTCTTTTTCTTCTTCTACAATTTCGTAATCGGATTTCTATCTTCGAAAAACCCTCGATGAACCATTGATAATATCCAACTAAACCCATGAAGTTATGTACTTCTGGTACATTTGTTGGTTCATTCCATTCCCTAATAGCCTATAGCTTTGCTGGATCCACAATGATACCTTCGTCGGATATAACATGCCCTAGATAATGAGTCCTTGATAGGTGAAAAGAGCATTTCGACAGTTTCCTATAATTCATTCTCTTGTAAACGTAGTAGTACATAGCGCAAAAGTTCGTCAATGAATACTTGAACAAACCTGTCCAAGAATTCACAGAACACCCCTTTGATCAAGCTCAAGATTACCCCTGGGGTGATTTTCTATCCCCACGGCCAAATGGTAAACTTGTAGTCTCCAAACCACATTTTGAAATAGGTCTTAGGAAAATAGTCCTCTTTAATTCGTAACTGGTGAAAACCTGATCTCCAATCAATCTTGAATACCCTGTCATGCCTTTCATTTTATTAAACAAATTGTTTGTACTTGGCAATAGATATGGGTTATTGAATGTTTCCTCATTCAAAGATGGTAGTCAACACAGAATCTTCTATGACCCATCCTTCTCCTGCATGAGAATAGAAGGCGCACTCGAAGGTGACACACTTGGACGTAAGGTCCTAGTTTTAATAACTTCCCCCAGTTGCATTTTCAACTCTTCTAACTGAGGGGTCGAAATCCAATAAGGTGTTCCTGCTATCTGTTTAGTTCCAAATTTTAAGTCGATGGTAAAATCCATCTTGTCTTCGGGTGGCGCACCTGGTAATTCTTATGGGAATTACGACCATAAATTCTTGTACTAATGGAAGGTTTTCTAGTCCCTTCGCCACACCCTTTCTCTTCAACGTAAGGATCGCATATAGCTTCCATCCCTTGTGCATCATCTTTTGAATATGTAGGGAAGAGATGTGTTGGATTACTGAGAGGGGGGGTGAATCAGTAATAGAGAAATTGAATAATTTTTCACCACAAATTGCAAGTGTTATATCAATGTATCATTATGATCCAATAGTTTCAGAGTAAATTAAAAATGAACAAATTAGATTTCCCACACATACACATTATACACTAGTGTTTTACATGGAAACCCAAAGTGGGAGAAAACCATAGAATGATTTTTATTATATGTCTTTAAGAATTACATTCATTGGAAGCACCAACTTCCTTTGTTTTCCAGCTACAACTAAAAGGAGGCTCCAACCCCCTATTTTCTCAGGCTACAACCTAAAGGAAGCTCCAACACCCCAATTCTCTAGATACAACCAAAACGAGGCTACAACCCCCTATGTTCTGTGGCTACAACCAGAAGGTGGTCATAAACACCTATCCTTTCCTTGTCCAACCACCCTAACATATAAGTAGAATTATGGAACCACTGTCACACTATCACTGTGAGATATACTGTTGTAAACCTGTACCAATTAACCCACACCAAACAACCTATACCAATAACCTGAACCATGCATCAACCATGCATCAACCTCTACCTCAACTTGTAATCAACCTATACCATAAACAAGTGCATCAACCATGCACCAACCCGTACCTAACAACCTATAATCAACATGTACCATACAAAAGTGCATCAACCATGCACCAACTTGTACCATGAATATGTGCATCAACCATGAATCAAACATGTACGAATAACCTTTCACAACAACTTGTCCAAATAATCTATCACAACAACCTATATCATCAATATTATAAACTGAATCAGATCTACTCACCAAGATACTATAACCAACACATTTGTCCTCACTGAATTTGGATCTTTTATGAATAAGTTATGATATTTTTACCTGAAACACATGTTTTAGACTAGTTTCACGACTAGACAGAAACCCTATTTTCCACGAAGTGTAACTACAAAAATACAACGAACCACAAGCTGAAATTTGTACCACAACTACTTGGATATGTTCCCTCAATGGCATCCCAATTTCATGTTTTGAATAATTCTATAAAAAAATTTATTGCGAAAATGGTGAGATGACCTATAAATAAGATACCTTAGAAAGCATCATCAAAAGAATTTATCCTCCCTTGAATTTCAACTTTCTTTTTTCACCTTCCCTCTAAAATTCTTCTTAGATATCCTTTGGTTACCTCAGTCACCTATAGATATTAAATATGTTCAAGTGATTAAAATGAGAGAGCCTTGTCTCTTATTTATACTTTCATGTAGCTTCCTCAAGGGGTTACCTTTTAACCATCTTAACCCAATTTCCTTATTTTAGGGATAACCCACTTCTAACCACTTGTCAACTTAGTAATTTATCCATTAACTCTATTATTTAAATAATTTATTTTGTATCCACTTTGAATTATAGTACAGTCATCACTTCACTTTATTATTTAAATTAACTTCTAACCATCTTAACCCACTTTCCTTATTTTAGGGCTAACCCACTTCTAACCACTTGTCCACTTAACAATTTCTCCATTAAATTTATTTTTTAAATAATTTATTTTGTATCCACTTTTACTTATATTACAATAATAAATTCACTTTATTATTTAAACAATTTCTTCTTTACAACCACTTTGACTACTTTGACCTTTTGAGGCTTCTAGATGACTCATGAGGGTTCTCCAACTTCACATGGCCATAACTCTCTAACCGTAAAGAGTTATGTGACGTTCCACATACCACCAAAAATGGAATGACATGTAATATCCATATGGAATTGTATTACCTGAAAATATATCAAAAATCATACCATTGTCCATCAAACAAACTTGGGTCCATTATGCAAACCTGAGTTCTCCAACTTCAAATGGCCATGACTCTCTAACCGTGAGGAGTTATGTGACGCTCCACATACCACCGGAAATGAAATGACATGTACTACCCATATAGAATAGTATTACATAGAAATAGATTAAAACTCATACCATTATGCATCAAACAAACTTGGTTCCATTACCCAAACCTTTGTGCTACCAAAATTCACTACCAGACTTTCTCCAAGGGTTGACATCAATCACTAAGGGTTGAAATAAATATAAAAGATAACTCTCCAATGGTAGACATCAATGAAAACTAACAATTCATACCAAATATCCATCAACCTAAGCCAACTATTTGACAATATCCCCCTTTCACATTGATGGCAACACCAACATTGATGGCAACACTTAGTAATGATAACATTCATGCTTATACTCCTCATCAATGTTTCTATCTCTCCCCTTTTGACATCAATTGCAAAGGGTATCTCCCTTTAGGGTTGTTCCCCTTGACTGAATTATGTAGGAGCATCGCTCCATTTCAAGCACGTGCTAACTAATCAATACGCGTGGTGCGCATTCAAGGAAGTAGAGGCGTCGCCCTCTCATTTTTGCCTCGAAAATCCAAGGTGTGATCCAGGCATTAATTGAAGACAAGATGGAGATAAGGTCTCCATTAATAGGCTGACAAAAAAATAGCTTTGCATCCTATTTGGAGCAGAATTTCTATAATTGTAATTTGTCCTTTCAATAAGCATATGGGATGGTGATTTGACACTATTAGTTATCTTGTGAGGGAAGCTCATTGAGCCCCTCTTATATAAATATTTGTATTGTAAGAAAAGTAGAGGTTATATGGTTGGGAAGTTAGGTGGGGGAATGTTAAAAGATAGGAGGTTATCTAGGATAGAGTTAACCAGAAGAGAAAAACAATGATCCGAGACTCCGTTGTAGCTCAGACTCCACCATTGTAAATTGACATTCCAACATTAATAGTAAAAATGACAGTTTTTCCTAGTTTATCTTTTTGTTCAATGGATGTTGTGTTGTGAATGTATTTTACATGAATTTGAATTGTAGATGAATGTTAGAAATCATTTGCATGGATAAAGGTAGAATTTTTGGTCCGCGAGTGTGTTAAGTTAATTTTCTCTAGGCTAAGTGCAAGGGGTGTGTGAAAGAGATGGAAAAGTATATAACCTGATGCAAGGAGTTTGGATATGAACTCATTGGAGTTATAAGAGAAGTTTCCAGGAGGGCACACTGGATTAATTTACAGACTCAAGGAGAAATTTCAAGGTGGTTATGTCCCTTGAAAATAAATATTGTGTGGAGAGAGGCACAATTCAGAGTTGTTGAACACTCTGGAATACTCTGTCAAGAGGGAATCGAGCCTTCATGAGAATTTGCAGGAGCAACAAGAAAGAAGGGGTTGAAGAATACCATAATTGTTGAACATTCTGGTGAAGGAAGGCTTTGCAAGAAGTGCATTGACAAAGGAAAGGAGATGTCTTAAACCTTTCAATAAGGCTGAGGGAGAAGTCATCAAAGAACTGAGCCAAGCACAAGGAGTGTACCTAAGGTGTTGAGGGTTCACGTTATAAGTTCAAGAGGAAGGGAGAGAAGTTTTCAAGAGGGCATAAGAAGTTTGTAGAGGAACTTGAAGCCTTGGAGGTTTTCAAGCTGAGAAAAGTCACAGGAGAGCTGCACAGATTTTTGCAAGGAGTGCAGAAAGCCTTCGAGAATAGCCTAAGTCTCGATAGGATAAATTGCACTAAGTGTGAAAAGAAGTCGAGGACTTGTCGAAGTCCAAAATATGGAGAGGTCACCCATCGTCTAGGAGGATACAAGTGGAAAAATATCAATATGCTCAGGAGCAAGAAATTTGGGAGGTTTTCTAGAAGCAACGAGAGGATCTTTGCAAAGTTGTGAGGAGTGATTTCAAACCTAGGTCGTTGGATCTAGAAGGACGCATGGCAGAGGATCAATGCATCACTAATTCACGATCGGCAGAAGCAAAGTCAAGAGGAGACATGACTTGCGAAGTCCAAACTCATGATTTAATCACATATTTTTATCACGAGAAGAATGGGGAGCGTAGATCGAGTCCTGAAACATTCATCGTCTTGAAAATCGGGAAGACGGAGAAAGCAGATAACAAAAGTCTTGAAGTGCAGTGTCACAAAGGGAGTTGGCCCATGGTCATACTCCATGGTCACATCAAGGGAGGAACTTAGCATCGAGAGCTAAGGCCATTAGCGCAAGAATTAACAACACTAAAGAGAGGGTCTACAGGTGCCACATAACGGGTGCCAAGAAAGTAGAAATGGCCTATGTCAATTCAAAAAGGTTCCATCAGGAGCCCAACCAGTCATTTGACTCGATGACTTGATCGATCCTAGACTGGGAGGTCATGCAATCTAAAAGGAGAGAAGGGGGTTGTCACCAGGAGTGGTATCAGAGCTTGATTTCATCTGCAGAGTGTGGGTGAAGGAGATCAGATCTTGATTTCTCTCAGTAGAGAGAAGGAGACAAAGGAGCCAGTGTAGAATTGATTTCTGTAAGCTGGGGAGATAGGGTGTGATGCTCTGTTGGAATTGTTGCAAGGTGTGCAACATATGTTAAGCAGTAAGGTGTTTTGTAGATGAAACAATATGGTCGTCGAAGGTCATACATGCGAACGAGGAATATTCCACTTGCAGAAAAGTAGAGTGAAGATGGAGAAGGAGTTTAGTGGAATATGAGCACATATGGAGAAGCTTTCATTTAATATGAAACAAGAATCAAAGGTACAATGGAGGTACGAATGGCCTCTGAAAAGGACAACCAAATGGCCTATTCAAAATTTGTTGTCTAGAAGGCAACAACTTGTGTTAAACAGGTAGCTGAGGCATGATGAAAACCTCGGTCATGAGGGAAAGAGATTTGGAAAGAGTCTCATAGATTTCCAGGTGGGAAATGAGAAGGGATCAATGGATCTCGTAAATTTTCAGGTGAGCAAAGAAGACATCCCATATTTTCAGGTGGGAAAGGAAGAAGTAATGAGCTTAGTTGAGAGCTCATTGGCAGATGAAGAGGAGGCAGGAGAAAAACCTCACTCATAGGGAGATTTAGGTAGAACTTTGAGCCATGTGAATGAAGATGATGAGAAGTTAGAAACATTCATCACAATAGGGGAGAAGGGTCAGGGGGATGTTTTGATAATTGGGAGAGTCAATATATTCCTACCAAATGGTCGAGGATAGGCTAGCACATATGTTGTAGATGTGACATCAATACAACAAGAAGAGATTGTCAAGGAGGAGAAGGAACAAATAGTGATGTTTGTCTCAATAGAACAAGAAGAACATTCAGTAGGATGACTCGAAATTTTCATCCAGGAAGCTGACCAGGAGATGACTGCAACATTGGAATCTACAACAGAAGAGGAAGTAGGTACCATAGACCTTGTTGGTCTATGTGCAAAATTGGAAGCTCTTGAGAGGATAGTGGAAATGCAAGGAATACATATCCAACAAGCTAAGGTAGAAGCAGATGAAGGATTGCGCCAGCATGAGAAGCAGTTGGGGGAGGCTGGAATAGAACTAGCCAAAAAATTGATAGGGATAAATCTGTCAGGGGAAGCATATGAAAGAAAGTTCATTATAGAGACTACAAAAGTGGAGGATGAAATAGAGTGGCAAGCTAAGGCAAAAAAAGAAGAATATTTCTTGGGAAGTCAGTTTGATTTTCTCATTAACAATAATCGAGTGCAGCGAGTTAGTATGCAATAGAAGAACCAACCAATGGAGCATATGGATAGGGTGATTGAGGAGATAAGGAAGATGATGTCGGATTTGATAGAGGAATTGATCAACAAGAGGAGGTTGGATGATAAGAAACTTGAATGAGCAACAAGAATGATGCAGGAACAATAGTTGTGAAGTAGAGGAGATGAGAGACAGCTCCAGGAGAAAGTTTGGGATCTAGGTGGATATAAGCCACATTAGATAGCTCATGAGTATGAGGTCATGATTTTTTCAACTGTGGAGTATGATGCAGGAGCATCGCTCCATCTCAAGCACACACCAGCTAATCAATACATGTGGTGCACATTCAAGGGAGGAGAGGTGCCTCCCTCTCATTTGTTCCTTGAGAATCCAAGGCATGATCCAGGCATTAATTGAAGACAAGTAGGAAGATCCAGATCATGTATTCGCACAAGCTATAGATAAGGTTTCCATTAATAGGATGACGAAAAAATAGATCCACGCCTAATTTGGAGAAATATTTCCAACATTGTAATTTGTCCTTTCAATAAGCATTTGGGATGGTGATTTGACACCATTAGTTAGCTTGCGAGGGTAGCTCATTGAGATCCTCTTGTATAAATATTTGTATTGTAAGAAAAGTAGAGGTTATATGGTTGGGCAGTTAGGTGGGGGACTGTTAGACGATGGGAGGTTAGCTAGGAGAAAAATATAATGAGTCGAGACTCAGTTGTAGCTTAGACTCCACCATTTTAAATTGGCATTCCACCATTAATATAAAAAATGATATTTTTTCCTATTTTATCTTTCTGTTCAATGGATGTTGTGTTGTGAATGTATTTTACATGAATTTCAATTGTATATGAATGTTATAAATCATCTACAGGGATAGAGATACATTTTTTATCCACGAGTATGTTAATTTAAGTCTATTTCTCTAGGATAAGTTCAAGGGGTGTGCGATAGAGCTGGAAAACTCTGTAAGGAAATGCAAGGAGTGCGAATCTGAACCCAGTGGAGTTAGAAGAGAATATTCGAGGAGGGCACACTAGATTAATTTACAGACTCAGGGAGACATTTCAAGGTGGTTAAGTCCCTTGAAAATAAAGTCTGTGTAGAAAGAGGCGTAGTTCAGAGTTGTTGAACACTTTAGAATACTCTTCCAGGAGGGAATCGATCTTGCATGAGCATTTGCACGAGAAACACGGTGCAAGGTGTTTAAGAATCCTAGAATTTCTTAACATTCTGGTGAAGGAAGGCTTTGAAATAAGTTCATCGAAAAAGGAAAGGATATGCCTTAAACCTTTCCATAAGGCCGAGGGAGAAGCCATCGAAGAACTAAACCAAGCGCAAGGAGTGTACCTAAGGTGTTGGGAATTTTCCTTATAAGTTCAGGAGGAAGGGCGAGAAGTTGCATGGAGGGCATGAGAAGCTTGCATAAGAACTTGAATCCGTGGAGGTTTTCAAGCCGATCAAAGTCGTAGGAGAGTTGCACATATTTCTACAAGGAGTGTAGAAAGACTTTGAGAATAGCCTAAGTATCGAAAGGATAAATTGTGCTAAGTGTGCCAAGAATTCGAGGACTTTCTAAAGTGCCAAAGACGGAGAGGTCACCCATCATCAAGGAGGAGACATGTGATAAAATCTTGAGATGTTCGGGATCAAGAACTTCAGGAGGTTTTCTAGAAGAAATCAGAGGATCTTCGCGAAGTCGTGAAGAGCGATTTAAAAACGAGGTCATTGGATCTGGAAGGATGTGTGGCATAGGATCAACGCATCACTGATTCGTGATCGAAAGAAGAAGAGTCGAGAGGAGACAAGAATTGAAAATTCTGAACTCATGATTTGATCACAATCATTGATCGTGAGAAGAATGAGGACCGTAGATCGGGTCTCGAAACATTCGCCGATTCAGAAATCGGGAAAACAAAGAAAGCGACTTGTGAAAGTCCTGAAGTTTGGTGTCGCGAAGGGAGTTGGACCATAGTCGTAGTCTGTGGTCACATCAAGGGAGGAACTTATTATTGAGAGCTAATTTCGTTGGCACAATAATTAACAACGCTAAAGAGAGGGTCCACAGGTGCCACATAGTGTGTGTCGAGAAAGTAGAAACGGCCTGTGTCAAGTCAAAAAGGTTCCATTAGGATCTCGATGAGTCATTCAACTCGATGACCTAATCGATCCTAGAATGGGAAGTCATGCAATTTATATCCTTCATCTAATAAATCTCTCCCCTTTTGTCATCAATGGAAAATGTATCTTTCCATCTGGGGTTGCTCCCCCTAACTGAAGTGTCCTTGGGGATACTCCCCCTGACTGAAGTCTTCCTAAAATTGATCCCCCAACCTGAACTGTCCTCTTTATGGTGCTTCCTCATGTAAATCTAAGACATAAGATAAGAATTCAAAATAATTCATTTTGGAGTAGAAATTACTCTCAGTCTCTAGCAAAAATACTTGAAGGCTTCCCTTGGAAGAGGTTTTGTAAATATGTCTTCCACTTGTTCTTTTTTTCCCACATATTCAACTATAATGTTCTTCTCTACAACCTGTTCCCATAGAAAGTGATACTTTATTCGAATGCTCTTATTCTTGGAGTGCATCACCGCGTTCTTTGAGATACTAATGGTGCTTGTATTATCAAAATATATTGGAATGGGCTCATCATACTCAACCTGTATATATGTCAAAGTTTGTTTCATCCATAGAACCTAATCACAACATCATGTTTCTACAATATGCAATGCTTCGGCTGTAGATAAAGATACCAATGATTGTTTCTTTCTTATCCAATATACTAAACACTCATCTAAGTAAAACGTTGCTCCACTGGTTTTTCGTCAGTCATTAATGCAACCTGTCCAATCTGCATCTATATAGGAAATAAGAGATAGATCCTTTCCTTTTGGATACCATAATACAAAATCTCATGTTTCTTTGAGATGTTTTAAAATCCTCCTTAATACTAAGACATGTGATTCCTTTGGTGCTCCTTGAAATCGTGCCACCTGTCCAACTGCCTTAATGTAGAGGTTTTTGTCTGCGCTTCCTTTCCATAGTTCTTAGGGATTTTTGTCATTGTTGTTTCTGAGCATTACTCTGCTTTAAATGTGAACTATTGTATGCAATGCATGTGTCCAAAAAATATCTGTCGATTTGGAATCCATTAGAATTTTCGAGACACTTCTTGTGTAATTATCATCTATTATGATAATGTTCCTTTATATCTGGACCACTTTCAAACAATCTATGAATCTATGCTCTGGTCCATATTGTCCAAGTCCCTACTTGTGCAACTGTCCATAATGCTAACCCATTTATCACTATACTATCATGAAGTCTTGATTAATCCATCAAATTGTACTTTTGGTAACTGAATACTGTTAATATTATGGTATCTTCGGGAGGTATGAACCTCTATGATGACCTATGACGAGTTTAGAATCCTTCGAAAGTAAGCAAAGAATTGAAGAAAACCCTAGACAGGTTGTCGGCTGAACAAATATATTTATATTGAATTTATTGATGCCCAAAAAGAGAAGTCGGCCCAGTTAGAGTAGTCTGGTCGGCCCCAGTTAGACTGGCCAGTCCACTATAAATACAGGGCACCAGTTTCATTATTACACACTCTCAGAATCACAGAGCCAGTTGTGCACACTGCAGTTGGCAGTTTTGTGCGCAGGTCGCTGGGAAAGTGGTGCGCTAGTTCTGGGTGGGATCATCTGTTCATATTTGTTCCTATTCTTTTGATTGGTGTATTTAGCCTCTCTTGGCTATATATTGTAGCTAGAATTATCTTCTTGGTCAAGGTTAAGGTGCTCGGAGGGAGGCTTCGGCCTGTGGTTGGGAGACGAGGGTATTGTCGTGGTAAAATGAGCACACAATCCTTTATATTCTAACAGGTTATGGGCCCACACACCCTTTAGTCATCCTAAAATGCTGGAAGGAAACATAATCGCTAGGCATTGAGCTCATTGAGGAACTGCCGCTAGGGTTACTAGCAGGAGCAGCTTCCAAAGAACTGTAGCTAGGGTTACTAGCAGTAGTAGTTGCAGAAACCCTAGTTCTCAGATCCGACACCTTGTGATGGAGCATCTCGCTCAAGGAGAAGAGATCCAGATGCGCACTAACTCAACGCACCTATTGGCTTTCTCATAAGAGAGAAAAGATGCAGTTGAAGTTTTGGATCAAGGCATGACTAGTTATCAGTCAACCGAAGACATGTGTGAAACAATCAATCTCTTACATTACTCAGCACTTACCGAGACAATTGAAGACGATATGTGGATAATTGACAGTGGAGCTTCCAGGCACATGATTGGATATCAAGCTAGACTCTCAGATCTAAATGAGAGAAAGACATCATACAAAGTGGATCTTGGAGACAAAAGCACCTACCCCATCGAAGGATTTGGACAAGCCTCAATCAAATTGGAATTAGGTAATCATGTTCACTTAAGCAATGTTCTAGATGTACCTAGTTTAGAAAATAATCTTGTATCAATATCATGTTTAGAAGACAAAGGAAATCGAATAGCCTTCATAGATGAAAAGGTGTTATCATGGCATAAATATTCCAGCATAGAAGATGCTAGGGTTATTGGAAGACGTGAAGGGAATCTATATAGACTACTAGAATGAAATGAAGAAGCCCTAGTACATGATGAAGTCAACCCTAATAAGCTTTGGCATAGAAGGTACGCTCATATCAATTATCAATCATTACCTTTCCCCGGGAAGATGGTCGAAGGGATACCAGAATTGAAGTCTACACATGAGGGAATTTGCAAGGGATGTGCCCTTGGGAAGAACATTAAGAAACCATTCCCAAGAAGCAACAACAGATCTAAGGAAACCCTAGATCTAATACACTTAGATGTTTGCGGTCCAATGCCAGTCAAATATTTAGGAGGAGCACTCTACTACTTAACATTCATAGATGACTATTCAAGGAAGACGTGGCTGTACCTACTAAAGTCAAAAGATGAAGTATTCAACAAGTTCCAAGAATTCAAGG
>ML784282.1:478083-501281 GCA_009831015.1 Picea engelmannii | reverse complement strand
CTTTTCACCATTATTTGAGACCTATTCCATTGGATTCATCTCTTTGCCTTTGTCACTTTCATTCATACCATTTTTCGGGAAAATTTTTGACCCTGCCTGCCCCTTTTCAGTTCCCCCATCCTCATGGCCCATACCTGTAGCCAAGACTTGGAAGCTCACTTCAACACCATGGAATCTGGTCTCATTGAGACCAAACAAGAAGTGAAACAACTCAGTGTCAATTTTTTCACCATCAATATAACCATGCAGTCCTCAAGGGAGGAAATCAAACAAGACCTCACCACCCAACTTGAATCAGTCTTTTCGACACTCTGCACCAAACTGCATATCCCTACAGATAAACCTTCCTCTTCCTCACCTCCACATATTGACGAAGACCATTCCCCTCATTCCCACAACTTTTAGAACCATCACTTTCAATGTGACCTACGCCTTCCGCAGGTGGATATGACCAAATTTGATGGCTTAGACCCTACTGGTTGGGTAACCCAAATAGAACATTATTTCTCTTTATACAGCATTACATATGACTTGGCCAAACTTTGGTACGGTGTTCTCCATCGAGATCAGGAACATTGGCAATGGTGACAATGGAGAAAAAATTGTCGTCAAGGGTATATTGATTGGACACACTTTGTGGCAGAGCTTTATGAATGCTTTGACACTAACACCAACCATTTGGGCCATTTGACAAAGTTGAAGCAATTAGGAATAGTGGAGGACTTTATAGCTGCCTTTGAGCACCATGATTTTAGAACAGAGGGCATGTCTAATGCCTTTTTCCAAGATTGTTTTATTAGTGGCCTCAAGGATGAGATTCAGGCCCATGTCCTCATGGCTCGGCCTCAGAGCTGGGTGGAGGCTACTAAAAGAGATAAAGAAGCACAACAAGTTGTATCTTCTCAAAACCAAAAACCTTCCTTTATTCCTCTCCCTAAACCAGTATATCCCACTACTCCCTCTTCTCCAATAAAGATCCAAAAATTGACCAGGGATGAAATGGATGAACGCCGACTCAAAGGCCCTTGTTATAACTGTGATGACAAATATTTCCCAGGCCACAAGTGTAAAGAACAAAATCTCTTTATGGCCATCTCCAAGGTATTTCAGAAGAGGATGTAGAAACTCCCCTTTTGTCTGAGTCACCTAAATCCATTGACATAAACCCTCCCTCAGACCCTCTCGAAGTAGAACCAGTCATTTCCCTCAATTCTCTCACTGGATTCTCCGCTCCCCAAAACCTCAAGCTAATCGGTTACATCAATCATCAGAAGGTCATCATTATGGTTGATAGTGGCAGCACCCATAATTTTATTCATCGCCACATTGCCCAAGAAACTCATTTCTACATCCATGCTGTCAATAATTTCCAAATCATGATTGCCAATGGTGGCTCCATGAAATGTGGAGGGAATTGTTAAAATGTGCATCTCCAAATTGGTGACTACCACCTGAAATCCCATATGTTTTCTATCGACATGGGAGGTTGTGACATTGTGTTGGGTGCAGACTGGCTAAGGACTTTCGGTCCCGTTCTCATGGATTTTAAAGACTTAACCATGCAATTTGACTAGGAGGGCCACCAATATAAGTTCCAAGGCATCACCGCTGATTCAAATAAGATCATTAGTTCCCATTTCATGGAAAATAATCTCAAAAAAGGTCATTTTGGTGTTATCGCCCAACTCCATGCCATATAAGAAACAGATACACCCTCAGTCCCGCAAGACCTCCAAGCCATCCTTTCTAAAAATACATTGGTCTTTTCCACCCCCCAAGGAGTCCCTCGTTCCCGTGGTGTTCATGATCATTCGATTCCCCTTCTGCCTGGAAGCCTTCCTCCCAATATCCATTCATATCATCACCCCTTGTCCCAAAAAAATGAAATTGAGAAAATGTTCCAGGAACTCCTTAATGCAGGCGTTATCTTCCCTAGTACAAGCCCCTACTCTTCTCATGTGGTCATGGTCCTGAAGAAATAAGGTTATTGGCAAATGTGTCTTGACTTTTGTGCCCTCAACAAACTTACCATCAAAGACAAATTCCCCATTCCTGTCATTGATGACCTCCTGGATGAATTGAGTGGCACCCAATTCTTCACTAAACTGGATCTTCATTTGGGATACCACCAAATACGTATGAAAGAGGAAGACATTCCAAATACTTCCTTTAGAACTCATGAGGGCCACTATGATTTTTTGGTCATGCCCTTTGGCTTGTGTAATGCCCCCTCCACCTTCCAAAGCCTCATGAATCATGTCTTCCGTCCTTTTCTCAGCCATTCTGTCTTAGTTTTCTTCGACGATATCCTCATCTATAGAAAAACCTGGACAGACCATCTTGCTCATGTGGATCAAATTCTCCATCTACTCTATCAGCACCAACTTTTCCTGAAACAATCTAAATGTTCTTTTGGTGCCTCAGAAGTAGAATACTTGGGTCATCTGGTTAGCAAGGATGGTGTTAGGGTGGGTCCTAAAAGGATTGAAGCTATGCAATACTAGCCTCACCCAATTACTCTTAAGAGCTTGCATGGATTTCTGGTCTTAACAGGGTATTATCGCAAGTTTGTTAAGAATTATGGGAAGATTGCAGCACTTCTCACTGCTCTCCTAAAAAGAACTCTTTCACTTAGAATCTAGCCACTTATCAAGATTTTCAAACCTTGAAGATGGCCATGTGCACCACTCCAATCCTCGCCCTTCTCAATTTCACAAAGACCTTTCTGTTGGAATGTGATGCCTCTGGGAAAGGAATTGTGCTATCCTTATGCAAGAGGGTCGACCTTTGGCCTTTACCAGCAAGCAACAATATGAAAGAAATCTGGGCAAATTGATCTCTGAAAAGGAAATGTTGGCTATTTTGCATGTCGTTGATTTGTGGTGCCCTTATCTATTGGGGCAATGTTTCCAAATTAAGACAGACCATCAAAGCCTCAAGTATTTTCTAGAACAACATATTTCCTCCCCAGAACAACAAAAATGGGTGACAAAGCTCTTTGGATATGATTATGAGATCATTTAGAAGAAAGGAAAAGACAATGTGGTTACAGATGCACTTTCCCGAAAATATGAAGATAAAGGATCCATTTTTTCTCTTTCATTCATTGTACCAGATTGGGTCCAAGCCGTTTGTCGGGAATGGCTACAAGATCCCAAAATTTTGCAGCTGATCAAACAATTGCAGTCCAATTCTCCGGCTTCCCCAGGGTACTCTTAGCTCCATGATGAACTTCGATACAAAGGATTTTTGTATTTAAGTAAACAATCAAAGCTTAAATCCATAGTACTTTCTGAGCTTCATGCTACACCCACATCAGGGCACTTTGGGTTCACCAAATCCTATGTGTGTCAACGTAACAAGGGAGAAACAGTCAAATCTCTGGGCACACTACAACCTCTCTCGATTCCACCGGCTATTTGGAAGGATATCTCTATGGATTTTATTACTGACTTGCCCAAATCAGGAAATAAATCAGTCATCATAGTGGTTGTCGATCACCTTTCCATGTATGCTCATTTATGCGCCCTTCAACACCCGTTTATAGCATTCACGGTGGCTCAAATTTTCATGGATCAGGTCTTCAAGCTTCATGGCATGCTGCACTCTATTGTTTCTGATCACGACCCAACTTTCACAAGAAATTTTTGGCAAGAACTGTTCAAGATACAAGGCACCGAATTGCATCTCAGCACAACTTATCATCCCCAGACAGATGACCAAATGGAATTTGTCAACAAGTGTTTGGAAACATATTTGAGGTGTTTTTCCTCGGAAAAGAAAAATTAGTGGGCTCAATGGTTACCCCTAACTGAATGGTGGTACAACACTTCATACCATACATCTACACACATGACTCCTTTTGAAGTGGTATATGGACATAAGCCACCTTCAGTTCTCTCATAATTACCGGGTGCCTCGAAGGTCCAGGCAATTGACCTAATACTTACAGCTCGAGAGGCTATTCTCTGTACCCTAAAAGAGAATTTGGTCATGGCCCAGAATCACATGAATCAACAAGTAGATCAAGGTCTCTCTAAACGTCAATTTGCAAAAGGGGATTAGGTGTTTCTTCGACTGCAACCTTACAAGCAAAATTCCCTCAAGGTTGACCATTGTCAAAAGCTAGCGACCAAATTTTATGGTCCTTATACCATTCTCAAGCATGTGGGACAAGTAGCCTATCAGTTAGCTTTTCCCAACCATTCAAAGCTACATCCGATTTTTCATGTTTCATGCTTAAAGAAGGTGATTGGAGATAAGTGCCAAATTCAAACCAACCTTCCATAATTAGATGAAGAATGATCCATTTAGATACAACTAGAAGTAGTTTTGGACCAGCGTGAGCGTCGCCTACATTAGAGAACAATCAAGGAAGTGCTAGTCCAGTGGAAAGATACAACTCCAATAGATGCCACTTGGGAACCAACTACCATTCTGCAACAATTTCCTCATCTCAAGCCTTGAGGACAAAGTTGTTTTTAAGGGGGTGGACATGTTAGGGTCCTAACCCGCACATAGGTAGAAAAATAGATTCAGATGTAATAAAGGTCAATATTAATAAGGAATTTCAATAAAATAGAATAACGCAGATGTAAGAAGACCTAATAGAAGCTTCCGCTTATAGAAGGATTTTCCTCTACATGCTTCTTTTTAGTATTAATAAGAGTCGAGGGTATGAGAACCCTAACTTGGATATTATTGTGATAGATCTCTTCTCAACTAGAGGTTACCCCCTCAAAGAGGCTCATGAACATTGTTTTCATATTCAAAGTGTTATTTCTGTTATTATTTTCATATCATTTCAGTGCTATTGTGGTGAATGTTCTGGTTATATTGTTGTTATTCTACCATTTATAGCATTTTAT
Source organism: Picea engelmannii (assembly GCA_009831015.1). NCBI lineage: Eukaryota > Viridiplantae > Streptophyta > Pinopsida > Pinales > Pinaceae > Picea > Picea engelmannii. Next base: position 496,413 of record ML784282.1, on the reverse strand, counting down.
TTATGTTCTGTATACATTTTATATCTGGTATATTACACATAATCATCACCAATACCAATATTTTCTTCTAATAATATACAAATACAAGTATGCTACATCATCCATAAACCATGTGTCAACAATAATACAAACAAGTGCCCCCAACCATGTGTCAACAATACTACAAAAAAGTGCCTCCAACCATGTACCAAGTATGTACCAACCATGTATCAATTAATCATTAACTATAAATCATCAATATGTACCAACATCATCAACTATACACCTCATGTATGTGCCAACTCATCGACTCCTTGTCTCAACCATGTACCCAACATGTACCTCAGCCAAAAGGTCTCATCAATTTAATCATCCAAATCTGATTTGTAACTATATAATAGACCTAGTGTATATGATCACATACTTACAAACCTTCCTTAACTTTAAAAACAAGAGACTAGCATTTTCATCGAACTTTACTTTAGTCTCACATGACTAGTTTTGAATTACTCAACAACCCTAACTTGAAATAATCATAACTATGTACCAGTAATGAATAAAGATCTAAAAATAATATATAATGTTCTTTAGTGTGTTTTATGCAATTCCTCTAGGTGTCACTACTTAGAACCTCTAAGAAAAGGAGTTATAGAAAAAATTGCATACCTTGTTGAATCCTGCCTTATTCGAGAGAGAAAACTTGTAGAGAATTCCCTACATGTAATACTTTTTTTCTGGATCTGAACATTGTATAAATAATAATAAAGAATTTACTCTAACCAATACATTTGGTCTTACTAAATTTGGATTTTTTATGAAGAAGTTATGACATTTTTACCTAAAACACTTGTTTTAGATTAGTTTTCGGACTAGCCACAAACCCTATTTTCCACAGAGTGTAACTCCAAATGAAGAACGACCCACAAACTGAAATTTGTACCACAACTACTTGGATATGTTTTCTCAATGGGATCCCAATTTCATGGTCTGAATTATTCTAGAAAAAAAATTATTGCAAAAATGGTGAGATCACCTATAAATAACATACCTTAGAAAGAATCATCAAAATAATTTATCCTCCCTAGAATTTCGGCATTCTTTCCTTCACCTTACCTGTGAAATTCAGCTTATATATCATTTGGTTACTTCATTCACCTGTATATATTCAATATTCTGAAGTATGATTAAAATGAGGGAGCCTTGCCTCTTATTTATACTTTCATGTATCTTCCTCAAGGGGTTACCTTTTAACCATCTTAATCCAATTTCCTAATTTTAGGGATAACCCACTTCTAAGAAATTGTCAACTTAGAAATTTATACATTAACTTTATTATTTAAATATTTTCTTTTGTATCCACTTTGACTTATAGTACACTCATTACTTCACTTTATTATTTAAATTACCTTCTAACCATCTTAACCCACTTTCCTTATTTTAGGGCAAACCCACTTATAACCACTTGTCCACTTAGTAATTTCTCCATTAACTTTATTATTTAAATAATTTATTTTGTATCTACTTTGACTTATATTACACTCATCACTTAACTTTATTATTTAATTTTTTTTCTCTTTGCAACAACTTTGACTACTCTGACCTTTTGGGGCTTCTAGATGACTCATGAGGGTTTTCCATCTTCACATGGCCATAAATCTCTAACTGTGAGGAGTTATGTGACGTTCCAAATACCATTGGAAATGGAATGACATGTACTATCCATATAGAATAGTCTTACCTGAAAATATATCAAAACACATACCATTATCCATCAAACAAACTTGGGTCCATTACGCAAACCTAGGTTCTCCAACTTCACATGGCCATAAATCTCTAATTGTGAGGAGTTATGTGATGTTCCACATACCACCAGAAATGGAATGAAATGTAATACCCATATGGAATAGTCTTACCTTAAAATATATTGAAAATCATACCATTATACATCAAACAAACTTGGGTTCATTACCCAAACCTTTGTGCTACCAAACATTCTCCGAGGGTTGACATCAATCTACAATATCACTCTCCAATAGTTGACATCAATGAAAACCAACAATCCATACCAAATTTCCATCAACCTAAGGCAACTGTCTTAGGTGACACACTTGGATGTAAGGTCCTAGGTCAAACAACTTCCCTGAGTTGCATTTTCAGCTCCTGTAACTGAGGGGTCAACATTCAAAAGGTGTTCCTTCTATCGGTTCAGTTACAAATTTTAAGTTGACTGTAAAATCCATCTTCGCTTCGGGCGGCACACCTGGTAATTCCTTTGGGAATCACGACCACAAATTCTCATACTACTGGAAGGTTTTCTAGTTCACCATGTCCTTTCCGTTCAACACAAGGATCACATATAGCTTGCATCGCTTGTGCATGCTCTTCTAAAGTTGTAGGGAAGAGAGGAAACTTAGGGAAATTCATTGGTTCCTTCCCATAGTGACACGTCTCTATCCCTCATCATTAGTTCAACTCAACTGCTTCATCTTATCGTTGAGTATCGCATCATGCGAGTCCCACTAATCCGTACTGATCATGCTGTCATTATATATTAAGATCGTGATGTAGGTTATACTTTCTTACCTAATTCCCAAGTTAAATAGATAGTTCATACCCCTTTCATCATCCATCCGGTTGACACCCAAAGCCATTTCAACGAATCTAAATTCACATGGTTCAATGCCTTTACCTAAATCCTTGTTGTGAGGTGCTATAAATAAATCTCTCTATAGCATGGGATCTAAGAAAAACTAAAATTTTGATTGCCAACAGTACCCCATCGCCTCGATCGCATTGGACTGGTGTTCATCCTTACGCTTATTCACTACTGCAAGAATTCAATGGGCCTTGCCCTAATCTCCAACTATAGTGGGTCCTTCTTGTCTAGTCGCTTTGGTCCTCTCAACCGGACAATCCTACTAGTAATGTGGCTCTCCACATGTCCAACACCCATGTCTGGTCCAGTACTCCTAGCCCAAAAGTAGAAGTTGTTGGCCTAGCAACCTAAGAGCCTAGTCTAATCTGCTGACAAGCCTAAATGAAGTTGATGGTGGCGGTCCTATGTAGGGGTCTTTTTCTAAGGAATATGTCATTGTGGGGTCATGAAAAAGAGTTCTATAGACGTATATTGATACCAAGATGTCCTATTTGGTTGGCATTTGATGCTGTTGCACACCAAATGTCATCATTCCAAATGGTCTTGCAAGACTCCTACCCTAACTCTCATGCTCAATTCTTCCTCATCTCTGAGGCCTACTGGACTACATCGTTCAACATCCGAGGTAGTTAGATCCTCACATTCACAGAAAAGTTGGTGTTAAGGTCGATCACGAACCTGTTGATCTCAATCTTTTCTGGGTTCAGATGCAGGGCATGCCGAAGTAGCTCCATAAATCTGGTCTCATAATCTGGCACTGTATGACCACCCTATCATAAGGCATTGAACCCATTGAGCTGGCGCTCATTGAATTCCTTTGAAAATTACTTCTCTCGGAACCATTCCTGTAACACGGCTTTGATGACCATGTTTGATTAAGTTGGAGCATCTTCTACCATAGAAGAGAGATACCCTTTAATTGAAGGTCACCATTCATACCTTCATGTTGGAGCTCATATTTGTTAAGCATGAAGCACATTTCCTTGCTCTCCAGCCATGCCTCGACAGTTATGTTATCCGTGGAAACCAAGAGCTCGGGAAACTTGAACTTCTAGAGTTCCTAGTGAATGCTACCACTACTTGCTAGGGCTCATTGTGGATCCTTAGTGGTACATGTGCCCTTGCCTCATCTCTATCAGACAATTAATCATGGCCTCTAACATTTCCCTGGAAGGGCCCTGTTAGACACATCACATCCCATCCAGAAATTTTCTCATGCTTAAGACTTGTTCTTTTTTTTGGGGGTTTGGACCCCTCCAGCAAGGGTGGTACTAGAGGTGTTGCGCCTCCTGCACTAGCGCCATGTCGCGAATCTCTACACCGTCCTCTAACTGTGATTACCGTAATGAGAGGTTAATGGTTCAATTAGCGGTGAGTATTAATCAAGGGATTAAATCAGTAAAAGAAATTGCTATCCATAGTCGTAGGGTTGAACCCTCTCAGATACCATATGTAATGGCCCATTCGTTATGGCAACAATCAACACACAACAAGAATTTTTTTTTTGTTGAGTTGGTAATTACATTAGTGTTAAAAGCAACTTCCTTGAAAAAATTCTCACATATATATATGAGCAGCAAGAACACGTCTTCAATCATTCATGAAATAAGGAAGAAAAATAATTACAATGAAAAGAGATATACAATCGACCCATTAACACAATAAAAAAGTAGCCCATAATCAAGGCGTAAGAGACTTAAATCCTAAATCAATCATATAAGGACACAAAAGAGAGAGCAATGAAAACAATTTTAGTTTATTTCTAGGAGCAAGGGAAACATCTGTTTTACTCTAGATGCGCACTTAACCCAATAAGGAAATCAACAATGAAACTACATTTATTCCATTGTGCACACATCATCCCATCACTATATAAAAAAATCCATCATCAATTGTTTGCTCAAGAGTAAAACCATCAATTATTTCATGGCACAAAAAACTATCTACTCGACAATCTTACATCAGTCTTAATTACATACTCATCAAATCAACATTTATTCCTGGACACATTAATTTACATGAATTAATTCAAGGGTGCATTCAAATTTACAGACAATAAGACTAGATGATTAAGTCCACATAAGAAATGAGAATCCACAAGAGCTAGAGCACAGTATGAACTAATTACATGGTTGATCAACAATAAGTTAAGGTGCAAGAATACAATAATTCTAAGTGAAGCATGCATCCACATCATTCTAAATTCACAAGTACAACCACTTCATCATTCCTCAATCAATAATTAATCGTTGATCAAGTTTAATAAAGTTTGGAGTCAATCCAACAACAATGATATTTAGGGGCACAAGGAAATCTAGATAGTAAACCATCAACATGGACAATTTAAGGCGTTAGAAAATAAGTTAAGAATCATAAGTACAACCTTCATAACTCAAGTGGTCCTAAGAATAAAAACTACTCCTTACATCAAGTTTTCGTTGTGCGCAAGAGGTTTTAATATATAGTACATCACACCTTAGTAAAAATTTCAGTGTGCAACGATTCTAGTTATTTTAACTAGTCGTTCATCGATGCTGAAGGGTCATTGCACAAGAGATGCTACCCATTCTTCCTTCCTACAAGAGAAGATAACATCATATAATCACATGATTAGAGGCGCATTAGTGACCAAAACATAATTCGATCAGGCCTCCTTTATAGTCAAGGCACAAAGTAATCTTGCTTATTAACACATCATACATTGATAATTTAATAGCGCAAAGTAATCTAAACAATCATTATTGCATTATAATCATTGCACGTGAAGGTAAAACAACTACATAACGCAACATGTCAACATTAAATCAATGATGCAAGACTTAACCTCAACTTCAGTTCATGGCTCAACAATTGTCTAGTTATCAAATAATTCATACTTCAACGCCACAATCATAGTGCATGAAAATCCATTAACGCAATTAAAACGTACATCGCCTCAATTAATGGCACGAGAGGATACCATTAAGAAACAATCATACATCAGTAAAACTAAGGGCACATAGTAACCAATTCCTAAACTATCATATACTCACCAGATCAAGGTGCAAGGCAATAAGGAAAAGGCAAAAGAAATTCTAAATCTCAAAATTTAATGCACAATTAATTATTACGCTGAAATGCGTATACCTTTTGGCAATGGGCACATTTAATGATCTTTTAACCTTAAATCTTAATCTTATGGCCAGGAATTGAAGATGCTGGCATATTCTTAGTCGTCCTCCCAAATCAATGAATATGATTTACTATTCATAACTTCCTTACATTTATAAATGCATGCGTTAACATGTTTACTTTTTCACATTTACCTAATCATATTAAGAAATTACTGTAAAGAGTTGGATGTGAAACGTTGGATGTAAATAACACATATCATATTTAAATAGGTTTAAGTTGCGGTGGGCGTGAAGATAACAGGTATCATATTTGAACAAGCTTCAGTTTCCGCGGGCGTTTGTTGGCATGTGACAAGTTTCAATTCATTGAATCATTTACGATACTTCTCTAAAGCATTGTTTTTAATTATTCTTTTGGTTGTGTTTGTTGTAGTGCTTGCCCGAATGTACGACTCGATTGGTGAATCTAAGAAGTCTGGACGTTTCTTCCAATCACCTCAAATCTCTTCCCGATTCTATCGGTTGGCTCGTAAAGCTTAAAACCCTAAATATTTCTAGCAACGTGCTCGTTACTCTTCCATTTAAATGTGACATGATAAAAATGGTACTGCCGTATTTTATGTGCGTTTCGGCATTCACTAGCCACCAGCTACTTTGCGGCTGTGCTAGTTATATGAGTGTAAGTAAGGCGCAGCGAGACCACCAATTACTACTAATAAAGGAGAGTATAGCAATTAAGGATTCTGAATAAAGCATCGAGGAAATGGCATTAAGGAAATATGAATGGAAAAAGTTAAAAAAAAGAGACTGACTCCAATCTCATAAAGCAATTATTCAACCTAATTCTTAGGTAGGACGAACTGCACCTGGCTGGTAGACTCAAAAGGGAAAACGCAGAGGTTGTAGTCCATGCCCAAATAAAAGGGAAAACGCAAAGGTTGCAGTCCCACGCCCAAATAAAAGGGAAAACGCAGAGGTTACAATCCACGCCCAATTAAAAGGGAAAACGCATAGGTTGCAGTCCATGCTCAAATAAAAGGGAAACAACAGGGGTTGCAGTCCACGCCCAAATAAAAGGGAAAACGCAGGGGTTGCAGTCTGGAATGCTGGGCGAAGGCGTGAGGACCAAGCCAATAATTACTCTCCTGGGTTGCGCGATTAAAGGACACAGATATCAAGCCTTGAAATCGTTGTGGTGCACGATTTGTTGTGCAACACGATTTTGTGGAGCACGATTAACGAACTCAGGGATTAAGCACGATTTTGTTGTGCGAAATTACCTGTATACGCATAGGTTGAGGATGCAACTGCTAGGTAAGGAAAGGAATTTGCGGGGTGAATTTTTAAGCATGAAGTTGCAGTAAAATTTGCCAATATCGCACGGAAAACAATGGAAAAAGAAACACTGAGGTTAATCCACATAAGGAAAAAAGGAAGCAAATAAAATGCAGAAGGAAGAGATAGCATGCTCCCATGCTCGGTGAATTGCATGCGGAAGTAATGATGAAATACAAACATAGGAAATCTTTTTAGCTGAGTAACCCAAACAAGAATGCTCGACAATCCCAATCTCAACACGCAATCTCCATTCGTATATATCTTGTTGTGTATAATTAAAAGAAAAAAAAAATGAAAATTCCCAAATCTGAAATCCCATTCGCTGAAAACAAAAACGGAAATCCCAAGATCGGAGAGAACGAATTGCAAAACGCAGAGAATCTAAAACCGTTAGGGAGTTTGGTCTGAGCCTGCCCAATTCGTAGGGCAATTTCACGATTTGCAGAAAAATTAAATCCAGTAGGGAGCTTGGTATGAGATTTCCCAAGTCTCTAGGTAAAACATATGACGTGGCTTAGCAAGAGGGAAGAGCACAACCCTCATTACTCTTCCTAAAATGCAGAGAGTAAAGAACAAGGATTGCTGAGCAATGAGGTAAATTTAGCTGAGTAAAAGAGGGTGGATCTGAAGAGAAGCACCAGGTAAATCGTGGCTGAGAAAAAAAAGGGCAAAATTTAAATAGATCGCATAGCAAGGAATAATAAAAAAGCTAGCAGAGAAAAACAAACGCAGGCAATCCAATCTCAACACGCAGGGAAGGTTCAACTCTTGTTTTAACTTGTCCGTGTAACTAAAAACGAAGGAAAGGAGAAAAGTAGCCTAACCGCAGGGGTAGAAAATAAAACCAATCAGTAAAGTTAAATTCCAACTAACCACATCAAGAAATCTAGCCACCATAACATATATTCAACGATTCAATAACACATGAAACTATATACAATTTCTAACTAAATTACAACTGCAAATTTTTAAAGGTGTACCGTAACCGAAGGCGAAGGATCTGAAGTGGTTTTCCCTCCCTTCCACTTCGTCTAGCTCCTGCTAGTTAACAATTGAGATCTCACTGGTACTTCCTAGCCAACTCAAGGGTTACTCTTCTTCCCCCTCAGCCCCCCGAGCTACAAAGGGGAAACACACACAGTCCAGAGAAAGATAGCTTCAAGATCGCCTCATAAGGTCAAGATACCACTCTCTATCTGAGTTGGGTATCCCAACTCCCACAAGAAAAACCAATTAAGAAAAATTATGGCAGTGCAACCTTACACATACCAGTCATGATCCATTCATCTATTATGCCATTTATTTTATAGAGTTATCTTAATGACTAGTTCCCAAAATGCACATTTAATTCTTTTTATTAAAATTTTATTAGGAATATTCTCCTTCGTACACTTATCATCCAATCCCTTACTTTCACCAGAAATTTATTTATTTAATTAAATTAAATTGTCAATTTCCCTCACCCACCTAAAAGCGCTCATTGATGTCCCTTCATTCCCTCACATTCCCTTAATGAATGAAACCTTTCTTAAAGCTTATTTGAGTTCATTTTAGGAAAGTTCTCTATGTTCCACGTCCCTTTTGCAATTAATTTCCCCTTTTTGTCTAAGTTCAAAATTAGAAAGTTTTGCACAAAAACAAAAATTAATCTTTGAAATAATTTAAGTCCTCTATTTAATTCTAAAATTGATGTTTCCCCCTTTTAATTCTAATTTGTCTTTTCCCCTGTTTATTAATTTCTTAATTAAATTTTTGTCCTCATATCCTACTTAGACATAGGCTTTAATTTCAACTAGGATTAGCAAATTTTTAAGGGAAAAGTTATAATTTATTTTTTAAACTTTACTCATGCAACATTTATCTTAAGGATGACCAAGTCTAAATGAGATATTTTTTTCTAGGTACCTAGGTTCATTGACTCATCAGTGTTAAAACTGTGGCATTCCCTTCAAGACGCACTACATGCTCCGAGGGTGCCACTCATCTTTATCCATGTTTCATTTATGTGGCATGCCCTTCAAGACGCACTATGTGCTCCAAGGGTGCCACTCACCTTTTGATTGATTTTGGTAGCCACCAAGCCCTTGGAGTCAATAATTTGTTAGGTGACCTTATGGGTGACTAAGAGCCTCTAAGGAATAAGGACTCTGTCTTATTGCGTGCCCCTTAGAATCTTCGTGTGTGAATGTATCAGTCTTCCCTCATGACATTGTGTATCTCTCGAACTAGGTAATCATTAATCTACAGTTCAAGCCACAATGAGAGTGATAGTAGGTTGTGGCAGCGCTACTGCCACACCTCTCCCACAATATCTATGGTTTTTTTGCATGACCCCTTTACTCCAAATGTGAGTCTAGTTAGCAGGCTATCATCATATCGATCTGGAGTACAAGGAGGTCCATCAATTCCATCGACATCCTAGATCTGTCCAGTGTCCATCACCCTCAAGAGAAACTAGTCAATAACACCTATCGACAAATATATAATCAAATAATGTATCATCATATCCATAGTCTCAACATCGAAATCCATAAGCTAAGCAGTCAATCATATAATGAACCGGATTACTTGCTCACAAGTGTCCTCAAGGATAAGTCAAATCAGGTGTGCACAAGAGAAGGATGTTACATTGCCTCCTCTAGACTTGTATTTTATTGTGTTACCAAGATGGAATAATAGATTTCCTAGGTCTTTTTCCAAGTTATCGTCGTGCCCAACCCTTTGGAATTTTATTGACCTAACTTTGTGCTATCTTGTTCCCTCACATCCCACATCTTTGGGAGTATGTTTACACATGTCCTCATGGATAATATTTACTCTGGTGATCTTTTTCCCATTCCACTCTCCCATGGGATAATGATTTACTCTTTTTGTAACTCTATTCTCTAATCAGTTTGTCTCTAGTTAAAGAAAATAAATTAAAATAATATTATCAAAATTGTTCCTTATCATCAATGTTTAGGATGATATAATTTTAGCATAAGTCCTTTTCACAAAGAAAAATTCTTGCATCATAAATAACCAAAATCAAAATATTCAATTGTTTATAGATGGAGGGACATTACAAATAACCTTCCACCTTGGATGTCAATAAAGAGGGAGCACGCAATGTTGGTAATTATTGTTCTAGGTATTTATTTATAATAATTTTATGAACTCAACATTTCATTTTTATCGTTCGTTGTATAATTTATTATATATACATATATACAAATTACTAATGATGTGTATTTTCAATCAGTTAGGTAAGTACCAAGTTAAATATATGAATTTATATATTGAGACTCTTATCAATGAGATACTAAAGTTATGTGATGGTATCACTATGTATGACATCTCTAGACCAATAGGGAAAAATAAATTTCAATTCCATGTAATACTTACATGGAGAATTCATGATGCACCATGGAAAACACATTTTTGTGGTATGTAATGTACTACTCGAATTTAATAATATATATATATATATATATATATATATATATATTTTTAAAATATCATGCATTTTTTAAAAATAATTCTTTCGTGTATAATTGATACTGACATTAATTCATAAGTTGGAGGCCATCAAACAAAGGGTAAATTTGCATGACCAATATGTGGTCCTACAATGAAATATTGTGAATCAAGAAGTTTAGAAAATGAGGTGTTTGATTAGTATAGGGACTTCCTCCTGAAGAACCATAGGTATCAAAGTATAGAAAAAGATCTTTTCAATTTGAAAGAAGAGACAGGAATAAGACCACGAACAATGACACCTCACTTATGGAAGTTGGAATATAATAGAAATCATCAAGGTAAACAACTAGTCTATGTATCCTATATATTAATGTTTTAAAATTTTAATTCATATTAAATTTTGTTACTTTATATAACAATTATTGTTGTAATCTCATTTATTTTTCATAAATGTATTCAAGGAATTAATGGTCTTCCAAGAGGAATGAAAACATACCCTATAAAATTAAGCATGTTTCCCTACCATGAACACCTACAAATAGCTCATTTGTTTGATACAGTGCACATCGAGAAGAATGTAACAAAAACATTATAAAGAATAATAGATGGAAGGAATGATAAATAAAAAAATGGAAAAATTTGTAGTGACATTCAAGAAGCCAATGAAAATGTGATTAATTCAAATAGCAATGGACATCGAGATAGTATTTTGTGGTTGTTTATAGAGAAACAAAGCAATGTTGTAAAAGAGGTTATTAGAAAAAAAGTTCCCATGGGATTTGATTCAAACATAAACAATATCTTAATGAAGAAAGGTGAATTTGGTGGGATAAAAACTCATTGACTAGCATACCTTCACTAAGGTAATTATTTTGTTATATTTATATATTGGTGTACATATTTTTAGCATTTTTTTGTTTACCTTTTTGTTACAATATGTTGTACTTTTAATGTTTATAATGATTCATTTTTTGTTACAATATTTTCTACATCTATCTCTTCGAGACAACTTTGACAACAACGTAAAACAAGTCATATATGATATCGAAAAATACATGAGGTAAGTAGCGATTTCTATGAAAAATAATCAATGAAGAACTTGTTCACATGTGTTCTACTTGTGAGGTATACACTTAGAAATGTAGTCGTTTTCTTGCATTATTTGTAGGTGGTTGTCATATAAATAATTCCATAGTGAATATATAAGGTATTGGAGGAGAGAAATTCCCCGCCTGATGTGTGAAATGAAAAAGTACCTACCTTTGTCATTTTTCAATGCACAAGAACACTAACTCATACACCAAGTCGAAAAGATTGAAATTTTTGGACCTGTACACACAAGGTCAATGTGGATGGTGGTGAGACATTTGAAATCATGGAAATCCTTTGTTAGACAAAGAGCCCATCCTAAGGGTTATATGGTGGAGGGCTATATGGTATATCAATCATTGGTGTATATTAGTTAGTATCTTCCTAAATTAGTAGCAAATATGAATGTGCCTCTCATTTGGGATGTCAACTCCATCAACAAATTTGAAGGGGAGGTCTTGTTGGGGAAAGGTAGAATGAGGAAAGTGAAAGGAAATTAGATCATAGAGATCTACAATACTTTTGTTTATTCATTTTTATCTATATCATACCTATTCATTTTTTATTATTCCAACAATTATTAATTTTTCCATGGTACCTAATTATTGATGAATTGTTATTTTTTCATATAACTGGGTAAGAGTGGGATGCACGAGATTTATACATTGATTTTTTTTTTGATTTGATTAAGGTATGGATAGAACAATGTATACAATGTTATGATAGGTTTTCATGTGAAGGGATACATTGGTTAAAGAGGTACATCATAATCAAGATACCAATATTACATAGAGGGGAATTGATTTAGCATATGGTTTAAATGATAAACATGCAAGCATATTCACCCACATTTTTTACTTATTTTCCATTACATTAATGTATGTTGTATGCTATTTTCTTAAAATATTTACTAATTCTAAATATGTTAATTAATTGAAAATGTATTTTCTACGTGTTGGGCATAATGCAGTTGAGAAAATGCAAGGCTATGTGGTGCAATGGTCATAAATTATTTATCAAAAATTTGGATGAAAAGAAACAAACCTTTGATTGTGGCATAACTGGAGTATTTTACGTCATTAATTTTTCCTCTAGAAGTGATAGGAATCCAAAGGTATCTAGAAATAAATACTTTGGGTATTTGAATTATAAACTTGAATGTGACTTTAAATCCTTTAAATTAGTCTTGTTCGAGATCAAATGGTATAGGTTACAAATGAATGAATGTGATACTGAAATAATTATTATTGAGCATGAGAATGGATTTACCATGGTTAATAGAAGGATGCTTGCACCGAATACTGAGCTTTATGTTCTTCCAAGATAATGTGAGCAAGTCTTTTAATCAGATGTTCTAGGTAAAGCAATATGGTCTTATGTTGTTATATATGATCCAAGAGGAAGGCGTGTAAAGTATAATGTAGTGTAGAAAGATGATATTGAAGAAGAAGAAGATGCAGAGGAGAAAGTATATGTGTTAGAAGAAGAATATTAAGAAGTTGAGCTAGATGTAGATGGAAATGTTCTCGATGATCATATTGATGATAAAATTATCGAAAATGACATTGATGATGATGTTGTTATGCCCAATCCTTACAACATCGATTATGAACTAGATTTTGGACCAGATGATACAAATCTAGAGTTGCACGAAGAATAACATCAACGATATTGAATTATTGAAATGTAGGTTGGGGTATGTGATTATATTTTTTCTACAATTTATTCTCTTTAAAGTATTTTCTTATATGAGTTAATTGTTTGTTGTTAATTTGTATTCCATATTCTTGTATGTGTCATTAGTTGGTTAGAAGTCATTGAACTTGATTTCTATCATAACACACAAAATTATAACCTCCTAATCCATTTTGAGCATGTTCTAATTATTTTTAACTATTAGTAAATATAAATTACAGTACAAACAAATAAAAAATATAAAAAAATTAAAACAAATATATAAAAATAGAAAAATAGAAAAACAAAACCCAAAGATAAAAAAAACACTATGGCACCAAAACCCCGACCAAATAAACCCACTCCAAACATGTTGACCACTGCATTGATCTACCCCACCTGCCATTATAGAGAGTGCATAGAGGAGAAAACTCGTACAAGCAGAGACCGACCCCACATATGCGTCCATAGAGGGATTGACTCCACAATATCTTTAGTATGTTGCCTCATTTTTTATGTAGATACAGAATGTATATCCTGCAGCTATTTTTTCAATATGAAATGGTTTACAGTGGCTTTGTTTGTGTTCAATTCAAATAAAGTTTTCCCTATCATTCACTTCTAACATTGGGTTTGACACTTTGCATACTAATTTTTTTTCCATATTTTTGTACACACAACAAAGAAAAAAAAAGGTTTGAAATGAAAATTTATCAGACACAATCATATAAAAAATATATATCCAAGATCGACGACCACAACTTATTTCGGCTGGTGAAATGACATGCTATATTAATAGGGGTCGAAGGCCTAAATTATAAACCATTGTATTAATGACTGATAACATGTCATATCCTTATTCATTTCAGTATGCAAGGGTGGTATTATCAAATGACATCATATCACCCTCAAAATATGTGAATCGGTGACATATGGCATTGTGATGTAATCCAAGTAAAAAAGGAACTACGTCGATGTGATTCAAAGGATTTAAAAAAAAAATTAAAACAATAAACCCTGAAGGTAAATGCACATGATAAACTATGTTATGAGTACAATAAACTCCAGTTAAAACAATCAAATTATCCTTCGAAAAATAAGTTAGCATAGTGTTCTCATTTGCTTATTTCAAATCTATTCTTTTTGTATAAAATAAAGATAGATGGAGAAAGGTAGTTAGTCTGGTCAACCATGAGCTTCTGATGAAAAAATTATAATTGGTTGTGATTGTGAAATTTTTGAAACCATTCTATCATAGTTTTATCCTTATGTGTTAAGTAAGTTAACTTGTGATAGATTTAGGGATTTCTTCAATTATTTACATATCTAGGAGTCAAAGTTGGGTAAATTCATAATTCATAAAACCTAAATTTCTGTCAAAAGGGTCATGGTATTTGAAAATGAGTCCATTATATTATATATCAATACCGAATTTATTATAAAGTTGCTAAATCTTCTAAAAAACCTCCACTCTAAGACTTGGAATCAATTAAAGGATTTGGGTGCCAATATTCGTAATTCTATAATTATTGATGCTACAAAGTTATTAACAAAAATGAATTTGGTTCAACGTCCTCAAATTAAATGTAGTTCAATTCTAAGAAGTAATAAATCCTTCATGAAAAGATACAATGATTTAGTTGAAATGGCACTACCTTCATGTTGGGTTAAAAATATAATTTTTATTCAGCATGAAGCATATGAAGATATTCTAATAAAAACAAGGGATGATATAACTAAATTTCAAGTTATGGATGGTGTTTTGAAAGGTAAAACTATTATTTTCAAGTTAATATGTGATTTTAATTTATTATGGAAAATCAAAACTTTATTTCCTAATATTCCATCATATTATATATGGATGGAGCTTGATATAGCTTCCAGAAAAAATGTTTAAAGCTTGAAGAAAAAATGTTTGGAACTACTCAATCTCATACCTTGTTAGGAATTTTTTCCAAATGTATTGTGTTCTATAGTATGTACTATACATGCCTATATTATGTTCTATACTCTCTTCTATGCATTCCTATACTATGTTCTATAAGGGAAATGCAAGCAATGAGTTGGTTTTAAAAAGAAATACTTAGTTGTTGGGTATTTCATCATCACTTGTCCTTATTGACTTCATGGTTCATCATTGTAACGACGTACAACGAATTTACAAAATAAAATGAGATTTATATGTAATAAATAATGACATCTTTGAATGTTTATGGAATAAACAATGACACTGTTTTCTTTGAAATGGGGTAAGTGCCTTATTTTAAAAGGGTTGTTTATCACATATAGTATTTGGTTCTACCTTCTTCTAGATGAATGTTATATGTTTTGTATGTACAAAAACACATATTTGTACACACACTCTTTCTTCGATTTACCTTTGAATTTCATTTTTCTACTTTCTACGCATGAATCATACTATGCCACTTTCAATTACTTTCTAGTAGATAGTTTGGGTATGGCGAATTGAGAGTGATGTGGAGAGGGAGGGGGTGGAGGGGCCAAATGAGCTTCCACCTTCATGTGGTTAGCCTTTCCCTGTAGAGAATAAATTCTTCTTGATACTAAGAGAATCAAATTAATGTATTACATTTTAGTCTTTCTAGAGTCTCATACATGTTGATTTGTGTGTTTATTTATTTAATTATTATTCATTCATATAGCCTTGTATTCTTTGATGATTTATGTATATCTTTGTAATGGAAATGTAAATAAAACCAACCTATGTGTTATGTGTTTGTACAAGATCATGCATAATCAAGATCATGGATGTAGGTAGTTAGTACTATTTTTTCCATTTTAGTTAGTGTGTGTGCACAATTGCTAAACATTCATGTGTATTTCAACCCTTTACTAAAATTTGGGCACAATCACACTAGTATGCATTCTTTAGGATTTACAACATATCCATATTCCTGTAACTTATAACTTGTAAATCAAAAACACCATACATTGATTTTTCTTCCTAGTTTTTTCATTTCTTATCATGCCCCATTTTCATGTATTTTTATGCATTTTTCCTTTTATGCTTTTTTTTTTTTGCATTTACAAGCAACCATTTATCCTTTACGCACACTATAGGGTTTTATGTTTCAAATTGAACAAACAAAGTATGAATATATGTAAAATGATATTTAAAGAAAAAATACATAATTTGAGCACCCAATTTGAAGGTCATATGAGTCTTAGGCATGCATTTTATAATAAGACTATTTTCAACCTCCATTTTACAAAAGGCTCTGAATATTGGTAAGGTAGAAGTCCTTATTATTTTTATAATGTACTATGGATGAAATAAATAGATTTGGAATGTTATTAAATTAACCCCAAATATTAGATGACTAAATTTGAATATATATAGAAGCACGGGTGTGCATTTCCATTGGGTCAGTGTCTATTGTTTTGGTCTGTCAATTTACAAGGTAGGATTTTCCTCTATTACACAACAACTGATTTTTTGTTTTCAAATGAAAATATAAATATGTAGACATGTGTGAAATTATCTAATACACCCTTAAAAACTTGAATCATTCAAATTTCATGTGTGTAAAGTCGTGGGCGTGCATTTTTTTTAATCTTGGCATGCATTTTTGCATAAATGTAGAAATTATACTTTAAAAGAAAAACAAGTATTTTACTCATTCAAGTATTCCATTTTAGTATTTAAAGAGTCTCATACCTGTTGATATGTTTATTTATTTAATTATTGTTCAGTCATATAACCTTGTATTCTTTGATGATTTATGCAGGTCTTTACAACTAAAATGCAACTAACAAGTAGCCTATGTGTGATGTGGTTGTACAAGTTCCTTCCTCATGGAGCTCATCAATATAGGTAGTTATTACTAATTTTTCCATTTTAGTTATTGTGTGTGCCCATTTGCTAGGGATTCATGTGTATTTCAACCCTTTACTAAATTATAGGCACAAATTACCCTAATATGCATTATTTAGTGTTTAAAACAAATCCACATTTTGTAACTTGTAAATTAACAACGACAACACATGGATTTTTCTTCCTAGGGAATGCATTTCTCATCACGCCCTCTTTTCATGCATTTTTATGCATTTTTCCCTTTATGCATTTTTTTTTATTTACAAGACAACTTTTAGCATTTATGCACACTATAGGGTTTTAGGTTTCAAATTGCGCAACTAAAGCATGAATAAATGTAAAATGACAAAATCCAAACTCCACAATTTTAACCACTCATTTTGGAGTTCATATGATTCTTAGGCATTCATTTTATAGTAAGAAAATTTTACCCTCCATTTTATAGAAGGTCTTGAATCTTGGTTCAAGGTAGAAGCCCTTAGTATTTTTTAAATGAACTCCACATGAAATATATAGATTTTTCATGTTATTAAATTCACCTCAAATATTAAATCACTAAATTTGGAGCTATATAGAAGCACGTGCGTGCATTTCCAGTAGGTCACCTTCTACTATTTTGGCCTCTCAATTTACAAGGTAAACTTTATCTCTTTTACACATTAACCACTTTTCTGTTTGAAAATGAAAATAAAAATTTGTAGAAAGGTGTAAAATTACCTAAGACACCCTTAGAATCTTGAATCATTCAAATTGAAGGTGTGTAAAGACCTGGGCATGCATTTTTTTGAAGCTTGGTGTGCATTTATGCACACACACATAAATTACAGATTAAAAGAAAAACAAGTATTTTTCTCATTAAGGTATTTCGTTTTAGTCTTTCTAGGGATCATACATGTTGATTTGTTTGTTTATTTATTTAATTATTAATATTCAGTCATACAACCTTGTATTTTCTGATGATTTTAGCAATTCTTCACAATGGAAATGCAACTAACAACTAGCCTATGTGTGATCTAGCTCTACAAGATCCTTCGTCATCGAGCTCATAGACCTAGGTAGTTAGTGCTCATTTTTCCATTTTAGTTAGATTGTGTGCAAAGTTGCTAAATATTCATGTATATTTCAACCCTTTACTAAATTTTGGGCAAAAATCACCCTAGTATGCATTCTTTAGGGTTTACAACAAA
>ML784282.1:458610-474320 GCA_009831015.1 Picea engelmannii | reverse complement strand
ACAGGGGTTGCAGTCCACGCCCAAATAAAAGGGAAAACGCAGGGGTTGCAGTCTGGAATGCTGGGCGAAGGCGTGAGGACCAAGCCAATAATTACTCTCCTGGGTTGCGCGATTAAAGGACACAGATATCAAGCCTTGAAATCGTTGTGGTGCACGATTTGTTGTGCAACACGATTTTGTGGAGCACGATTAACGAACTCAGGGATTAAGCACGATTTTGTTGTGCGAAATTACCTGTATACGCATAGGTTGAGGATGCAACTGCTAGGTAAGGAAAGGAATTTGCGGGGTGAATTTTTAAGCATGAAGTTGCAGTAAAATTTGCCAATATCGCACGGAAAACAATGGAAAAAGAAACACTGAGGTTAATCCACATAAGGAAAAAAGGAAGCAAATAAAATGCAGAAGGAAGAGATAGCATGCTCCCATGCTCGGTGAATTGCATGCGGAAGTAATGATGAAATACAAACATAGGAAATCTTTTTAGCTGAGTAACCCAAACAAGAATGCTCGACAATCCCAATCTCAACACGCAATCTCCATTCGTATATATCTTGTTGTGTATAATTAAAAGAAAAAAAAAATGAAAATTCCCAAATCTGAAATCCCATTCGCTGAAAACAAAAACGGAAATCCCAAGATCGGAGAGAACGAATTGCAAAACGCAGAGAATCTAAAACCGTTAGGGAGTTTGGTCTGAGCCTGCCCAATTCGTAGGGCAATTTCACGATTTGCAGAAAAATTAAATCCAGTAGGGAGCTTGGTATGAGATTTCCCAAGTCTCTAGGTAAAACATATGACGTGGCTTAGCAAGAGGGAAGAGCACAACCCTCATTACTCTTCCTAAAATGCAGAGAGTAAAGAACAAGGATTGCTGAGCAATGAGGTAAATTTAGCTGAGTAAAAGAGGGTGGATCTGAAGAGAAGCACCAGGTAAATCGTGGCTGAGAAAAAAAAGGGCAAAATTTAAATAGATCGCATAGCAAGGAATAATAAAAAAGCTAGCAGAGAAAAACAAACGCAGGCAATCCAATCTCAACACGCAGGGAAGGTTCAACTCTTGTTTTAACTTGTCCGTGTAACTAAAAACGAAGGAAAGGAGAAAAGTAGCCTAACCGCAGGGGTAGAAAATAAAACCAATCAGTAAAGTTAAATTCCAACTAACCACATCAAGAAATCTAGCCACCATAACATATATTCAACGATTCAATAACACATGAAACTATATACAATTTCTAACTAAATTACAACTGCAAATTTTTAAAGGTGTACCGTAACCGAAGGCGAAGGATCTGAAGTGGTTTTCCCTCCCTTCCACTTCGTCTAGCTCCTGCTAGTTAACAATTGAGATCTCACTGGTACTTCCTAGCCAACTCAAGGGTTACTCTTCTTCCCCCTCAGCCCCCCGAGCTACAAAGGGGAAACACACACAGTCCAGAGAAAGATAGCTTCAAGATCGCCTCATAAGGTCAAGATACCACTCTCTATCTGAGTTGGGTATCCCAACTCCCACAAGAAAAACCAATTAAGAAAAATTATGGCAGTGCAACCTTACACATACCAGTCATGATCCATTCATCTATTATGCCATTTATTTTATAGAGTTATCTTAATGACTAGTTCCCAAAATGCACATTTAATTCTTTTTATTAAAATTTTATTAGGAATATTCTCCTTCGTACACTTATCATCCAATCCCTTACTTTCACCAGAAATTTATTTATTTAATTAAATTAAATTGTCAATTTCCCTCACCCACCTAAAAGCGCTCATTGATGTCCCTTCATTCCCTCACATTCCCTTAATGAATGAAACCTTTCTTAAAGCTTATTTGAGTTCATTTTAGGAAAGTTCTCTATGTTCCACGTCCCTTTTGCAATTAATTTCCCCTTTTTGTCTAAGTTCAAAATTAGAAAGTTTTGCACAAAAACAAAAATTAATCTTTGAAATAATTTAAGTCCTCTATTTAATTCTAAAATTGATGTTTCCCCCTTTTAATTCTAATTTGTCTTTTCCCCTGTTTATTAATTTCTTAATTAAATTTTTGTCCTCATATCCTACTTAGACATAGGCTTTAATTTCAACTAGGATTAGCAAATTTTTAAGGGAAAAGTTATAATTTATTTTTTAAACTTTACTCATGCAACATTTATCTTAAGGATGACCAAGTCTAAATGAGATATTTTTTTCTAGGTACCTAGGTTCATTGACTCATCAGTGTTAAAACTGTGGCATTCCCTTCAAGACGCACTACATGCTCCGAGGGTGCCACTCATCTTTATCCATGTTTCATTTATGTGGCATGCCCTTCAAGACGCACTATGTGCTCCAAGGGTGCCACTCACCTTTTGATTGATTTTGGTAGCCACCAAGCCCTTGGAGTCAATAATTTGTTAGGTGACCTTATGGGTGACTAAGAGCCTCTAAGGAATAAGGACTCTGTCTTATTGCGTGCCCCTTAGAATCTTCGTGTGTGAATGTATCAGTCTTCCCTCATGACATTGTGTATCTCTCGAACTAGGTAATCATTAATCTACAGTTCAAGCCACAATGAGAGTGATAGTAGGTTGTGGCAGCGCTACTGCCACACCTCTCCCACAATATCTATGGTTTTTTTGCATGACCCCTTTACTCCAAATGTGAGTCTAGTTAGCAGGCTATCATCATATCGATCTGGAGTACAAGGAGGTCCATCAATTCCATCGACATCCTAGATCTGTCCAGTGTCCATCACCCTCAAGAGAAACTAGTCAATAACACCTATCGACAAATATATAATCAAATAATGTATCATCATATCCATAGTCTCAACATCGAAATCCATAAGCTAAGCAGTCAATCATATAATGAACCGGATTACTTGCTCACAAGTGTCCTCAAGGATAAGTCAAATCAGGTGTGCACAAGAGAAGGATGTTACATTGCCTCCTCTAGACTTGTATTTTATTGTGTTACCAAGATGGAATAATAGATTTCCTAGGTCTTTTTCCAAGTTATCGTCGTGCCCAACCCTTTGGAATTTTATTGACCTAACTTTGTGCTATCTTGTTCCCTCACATCCCACATCTTTGGGAGTATGTTTACACATGTCCTCATGGATAATATTTACTCTGGTGATCTTTTTCCCATTCCACTCTCCCATGGGATAATGATTTACTCTTTTTGTAACTCTATTCTCTAATCAGTTTGTCTCTAGTTAAAGAAAATAAATTAAAATAATATTATCAAAATTGTTCCTTATCATCAATGTTTAGGATGATATAATTTTAGCATAAGTCCTTTTCACAAAGAAAAATTCTTGCATCATAAATAACCAAAATCAAAATATTCAATTGTTTATAGATGGAGGGACATTACAAATAACCTTCCACCTTGGATGTCAATAAAGAGGGAGCACGCAATGTTGGTAATTATTGTTCTAGGTATTTATTTATAATAATTTTATGAACTCAACATTTCATTTTTATCGTTCGTTGTATAATTTATTATATATACATATATACAAATTACTAATGATGTGTATTTTCAATCAGTTAGGTAAGTACCAAGTTAAATATATGAATTTATATATTGAGACTCTTATCAATGAGATACTAAAGTTATGTGATGGTATCACTATGTATGACATCTCTAGACCAATAGGGAAAAATAAATTTCAATTCCATGTAATACTTACATGGAGAATTCATGATGCACCATGGAAAACACATTTTTGTGGTATGTAATGTACTACTCGAATTTAATAATATATATATATATATATATATATATATATATATTTTTAAAATATCATGCATTTTTTAAAAATAATTCTTTCGTGTATAATTGATACTGACATTAATTCATAAGTTGGAGGCCATCAAACAAAGGGTAAATTTGCATGACCAATATGTGGTCCTACAATGAAATATTGTGAATCAAGAAGTTTAGAAAATGAGGTGTTTGATTAGTATAGGGACTTCCTCCTGAAGAACCATAGGTATCAAAGTATAGAAAAAGATCTTTTCAATTTGAAAGAAGAGACAGGAATAAGACCACGAACAATGACACCTCACTTATGGAAGTTGGAATATAATAGAAATCATCAAGGTAAACAACTAGTCTATGTATCCTATATATTAATGTTTTAAAATTTTAATTCATATTAAATTTTGTTACTTTATATAACAATTATTGTTGTAATCTCATTTATTTTTCATAAATGTATTCAAGGAATTAATGGTCTTCCAAGAGGAATGAAAACATACCCTATAAAATTAAGCATGTTTCCCTACCATGAACACCTACAAATAGCTCATTTGTTTGATACAGTGCACATCGAGAAGAATGTAACAAAAACATTATAAAGAATAATAGATGGAAGGAATGATAAATAAAAAAATGGAAAAATTTGTAGTGACATTCAAGAAGCCAATGAAAATGTGATTAATTCAAATAGCAATGGACATCGAGATAGTATTTTGTGGTTGTTTATAGAGAAACAAAGCAATGTTGTAAAAGAGGTTATTAGAAAAAAAGTTCCCATGGGATTTGATTCAAACATAAACAATATCTTAATGAAGAAAGGTGAATTTGGTGGGATAAAAACTCATTGACTAGCATACCTTCACTAAGGTAATTATTTTGTTATATTTATATATTGGTGTACATATTTTTAGCATTTTTTTGTTTACCTTTTTGTTACAATATGTTGTACTTTTAATGTTTATAATGATTCATTTTTTGTTACAATATTTTCTACATCTATCTCTTCGAGACAACTTTGACAACAACGTAAAACAAGTCATATATGATATCGAAAAATACATGAGGTAAGTAGCGATTTCTATGAAAAATAATCAATGAAGAACTTGTTCACATGTGTTCTACTTGTGAGGTATACACTTAGAAATGTAGTCGTTTTCTTGCATTATTTGTAGGTGGTTGTCATATAAATAATTCCATAGTGAATATATAAGGTATTGGAGGAGAGAAATTCCCCGCCTGATGTGTGAAATGAAAAAGTACCTACCTTTGTCATTTTTCAATGCACAAGAACACTAACTCATACACCAAGTCGAAAAGATTGAAATTTTTGGACCTGTACACACAAGGTCAATGTGGATGGTGGTGAGACATTTGAAATCATGGAAATCCTTTGTTAGACAAAGAGCCCATCCTAAGGGTTATATGGTGGAGGGCTATATGGTATATCAATCATTGGTGTATATTAGTTAGTATCTTCCTAAATTAGTAGCAAATATGAATGTGCCTCTCATTTGGGATGTCAACTCCATCAACAAATTTGAAGGGGAGGTCTTGTTGGGGAAAGGTAGAATGAGGAAAGTGAAAGGAAATTAGATCATAGAGATCTACAATACTTTTGTTTATTCATTTTTATCTATATCATACCTATTCATTTTTTATTATTCCAACAATTATTAATTTTTCCATGGTACCTAATTATTGATGAATTGTTATTTTTTCATATAACTGGGTAAGAGTGGGATGCACGAGATTTATACATTGATTTTTTTTTTGATTTGATTAAGGTATGGATAGAACAATGTATACAATGTTATGATAGGTTTTCATGTGAAGGGATACATTGGTTAAAGAGGTACATCATAATCAAGATACCAATATTACATAGAGGGGAATTGATTTAGCATATGGTTTAAATGATAAACATGCAAGCATATTCACCCACATTTTTTACTTATTTTCCATTACATTAATGTATGTTGTATGCTATTTTCTTAAAATATTTACTAATTCTAAATATGTTAATTAATTGAAAATGTATTTTCTACGTGTTGGGCATAATGCAGTTGAGAAAATGCAAGGCTATGTGGTGCAATGGTCATAAATTATTTATCAAAAATTTGGATGAAAAGAAACAAACCTTTGATTGTGGCATAACTGGAGTATTTTACGTCATTAATTTTTCCTCTAGAAGTGATAGGAATCCAAAGGTATCTAGAAATAAATACTTTGGGTATTTGAATTATAAACTTGAATGTGACTTTAAATCCTTTAAATTAGTCTTGTTCGAGATCAAATGGTATAGGTTACAAATGAATGAATGTGATACTGAAATAATTATTATTGAGCATGAGAATGGATTTACCATGGTTAATAGAAGGATGCTTGCACCGAATACTGAGCTTTATGTTCTTCCAAGATAATGTGAGCAAGTCTTTTAATCAGATGTTCTAGGTAAAGCAATATGGTCTTATGTTGTTATATATGATCCAAGAGGAAGGCGTGTAAAGTATAATGTAGTGTAGAAAGATGATATTGAAGAAGAAGAAGATGCAGAGGAGAAAGTATATGTGTTAGAAGAAGAATATTAAGAAGTTGAGCTAGATGTAGATGGAAATGTTCTCGATGATCATATTGATGATAAAATTATCGAAAATGACATTGATGATGATGTTGTTATGCCCAATCCTTACAACATCGATTATGAACTAGATTTTGGACCAGATGATACAAATCTAGAGTTGCACGAAGAATAACATCAACGATATTGAATTATTGAAATGTAGGTTGGGGTATGTGATTATATTTTTTCTACAATTTATTCTCTTTAAAGTATTTTCTTATATGAGTTAATTGTTTGTTGTTAATTTGTATTCCATATTCTTGTATGTGTCATTAGTTGGTTAGAAGTCATTGAACTTGATTTCTATCATAACACACAAAATTATAACCTCCTAATCCATTTTGAGCATGTTCTAATTATTTTTAACTATTAGTAAATATAAATTACAGTACAAACAAATAAAAAATATAAAAAAATTAAAACAAATATATAAAAATAGAAAAATAGAAAAACAAAACCCAAAGATAAAAAAAACACTATGGCACCAAAACCCCGACCAAATAAACCCACTCCAAACATGTTGACCACTGCATTGATCTACCCCACCTGCCATTATAGAGAGTGCATAGAGGAGAAAACTCGTACAAGCAGAGACCGACCCCACATATGCGTCCATAGAGGGATTGACTCCACAATATCTTTAGTATGTTGCCTCATTTTTTATGTAGATACAGAATGTATATCCTGCAGCTATTTTTTCAATATGAAATGGTTTACAGTGGCTTTGTTTGTGTTCAATTCAAATAAAGTTTTCCCTATCATTCACTTCTAACATTGGGTTTGACACTTTGCATACTAATTTTTTTTCCATATTTTTGTACACACAACAAAGAAAAAAAAAGGTTTGAAATGAAAATTTATCAGACACAATCATATAAAAAATATATATCCAAGATCGACGACCACAACTTATTTCGGCTGGTGAAATGACATGCTATATTAATAGGGGTCGAAGGCCTAAATTATAAACCATTGTATTAATGACTGATAACATGTCATATCCTTATTCATTTCAGTATGCAAGGGTGGTATTATCAAATGACATCATATCACCCTCAAAATATGTGAATCGGTGACATATGGCATTGTGATGTAATCCAAGTAAAAAAGGAACTACGTCGATGTGATTCAAAGGATTTAAAAAAAAAATTAAAACAATAAACCCTGAAGGTAAATGCACATGATAAACTATGTTATGAGTACAATAAACTCCAGTTAAAACAATCAAATTATCCTTCGAAAAATAAGTTAGCATAGTGTTCTCATTTGCTTATTTCAAATCTATTCTTTTTGTATAAAATAAAGATAGATGGAGAAAGGTAGTTAGTCTGGTCAACCATGAGCTTCTGATGAAAAAATTATAATTGGTTGTGATTGTGAAATTTTTGAAACCATTCTATCATAGTTTTATCCTTATGTGTTAAGTAAGTTAACTTGTGATAGATTTAGGGATTTCTTCAATTATTTACATATCTAGGAGTCAAAGTTGGGTAAATTCATAATTCATAAAACCTAAATTTCTGTCAAAAGGGTCATGGTATTTGAAAATGAGTCCATTATATTATATATCAATACCGAATTTATTATAAAGTTGCTAAATCTTCTAAAAAACCTCCACTCTAAGACTTGGAATCAATTAAAGGATTTGGGTGCCAATATTCGTAATTCTATAATTATTGATGCTACAAAGTTATTAACAAAAATGAATTTGGTTCAACGTCCTCAAATTAAATGTAGTTCAATTCTAAGAAGTAATAAATCCTTCATGAAAAGATACAATGATTTAGTTGAAATGGCACTACCTTCATGTTGGGTTAAAAATATAATTTTTATTCAGCATGAAGCATATGAAGATATTCTAATAAAAACAAGGGATGATATAACTAAATTTCAAGTTATGGATGGTGTTTTGAAAGGTAAAACTATTATTTTCAAGTTAATATGTGATTTTAATTTATTATGGAAAATCAAAACTTTATTTCCTAATATTCCATCATATTATATATGGATGGAGCTTGATATAGCTTCCAGAAAAAATGTTTAAAGCTTGAAGAAAAAATGTTTGGAACTACTCAATCTCATACCTTGTTAGGAATTTTTTCCAAATGTATTGTGTTCTATAGTATGTACTATACATGCCTATATTATGTTCTATACTCTCTTCTATGCATTCCTATACTATGTTCTATAAGGGAAATGCAAGCAATGAGTTGGTTTTAAAAAGAAATACTTAGTTGTTGGGTATTTCATCATCACTTGTCCTTATTGACTTCATGGTTCATCATTGTAACGACGTACAACGAATTTACAAAATAAAATGAGATTTATATGTAATAAATAATGACATCTTTGAATGTTTATGGAATAAACAATGACACTGTTTTCTTTGAAATGGGGTAAGTGCCTTATTTTAAAAGGGTTGTTTATCACATATAGTATTTGGTTCTACCTTCTTCTAGATGAATGTTATATGTTTTGTATGTACAAAAACACATATTTGTACACACACTCTTTCTTCGATTTACCTTTGAATTTCATTTTTCTACTTTCTACGCATGAATCATACTATGCCACTTTCAATTACTTTCTAGTAGATAGTTTGGGTATGGCGAATTGAGAGTGATGTGGAGAGGGAGGGGGTGGAGGGGCCAAATGAGCTTCCACCTTCATGTGGTTAGCCTTTCCCTGTAGAGAATAAATTCTTCTTGATACTAAGAGAATCAAATTAATGTATTACATTTTAGTCTTTCTAGAGTCTCATACATGTTGATTTGTGTGTTTATTTATTTAATTATTATTCATTCATATAGCCTTGTATTCTTTGATGATTTATGTATATCTTTGTAATGGAAATGTAAATAAAACCAACCTATGTGTTATGTGTTTGTACAAGATCATGCATAATCAAGATCATGGATGTAGGTAGTTAGTACTATTTTTTCCATTTTAGTTAGTGTGTGTGCACAATTGCTAAACATTCATGTGTATTTCAACCCTTTACTAAAATTTGGGCACAATCACACTAGTATGCATTCTTTAGGATTTACAACATATCCATATTCCTGTAACTTATAACTTGTAAATCAAAAACACCATACATTGATTTTTCTTCCTAGTTTTTTCATTTCTTATCATGCCCCATTTTCATGTATTTTTATGCATTTTTCCTTTTATGCTTTTTTTTTTTTGCATTTACAAGCAACCATTTATCCTTTACGCACACTATAGGGTTTTATGTTTCAAATTGAACAAACAAAGTATGAATATATGTAAAATGATATTTAAAGAAAAAATACATAATTTGAGCACCCAATTTGAAGGTCATATGAGTCTTAGGCATGCATTTTATAATAAGACTATTTTCAACCTCCATTTTACAAAAGGCTCTGAATATTGGTAAGGTAGAAGTCCTTATTATTTTTATAATGTACTATGGATGAAATAAATAGATTTGGAATGTTATTAAATTAACCCCAAATATTAGATGACTAAATTTGAATATATATAGAAGCACGGGTGTGCATTTCCATTGGGTCAGTGTCTATTGTTTTGGTCTGTCAATTTACAAGGTAGGATTTTCCTCTATTACACAACAACTGATTTTTTGTTTTCAAATGAAAATATAAATATGTAGACATGTGTGAAATTATCTAATACACCCTTAAAAACTTGAATCATTCAAATTTCATGTGTGTAAAGTCGTGGGCGTGCATTTTTTTTAATCTTGGCATGCATTTTTGCATAAATGTAGAAATTATACTTTAAAAGAAAAACAAGTATTTTACTCATTCAAGTATTCCATTTTAGTATTTAAAGAGTCTCATACCTGTTGATATGTTTATTTATTTAATTATTGTTCAGTCATATAACCTTGTATTCTTTGATGATTTATGCAGGTCTTTACAACTAAAATGCAACTAACAAGTAGCCTATGTGTGATGTGGTTGTACAAGTTCCTTCCTCATGGAGCTCATCAATATAGGTAGTTATTACTAATTTTTCCATTTTAGTTATTGTGTGTGCCCATTTGCTAGGGATTCATGTGTATTTCAACCCTTTACTAAATTATAGGCACAAATTACCCTAATATGCATTATTTAGTGTTTAAAACAAATCCACATTTTGTAACTTGTAAATTAACAACGACAACACATGGATTTTTCTTCCTAGGGAATGCATTTCTCATCACGCCCTCTTTTCATGCATTTTTATGCATTTTTCCCTTTATGCATTTTTTTTTATTTACAAGACAACTTTTAGCATTTATGCACACTATAGGGTTTTAGGTTTCAAATTGCGCAACTAAAGCATGAATAAATGTAAAATGACAAAATCCAAACTCCACAATTTTAACCACTCATTTTGGAGTTCATATGATTCTTAGGCATTCATTTTATAGTAAGAAAATTTTACCCTCCATTTTATAGAAGGTCTTGAATCTTGGTTCAAGGTAGAAGCCCTTAGTATTTTTTAAATGAACTCCACATGAAATATATAGATTTTTCATGTTATTAAATTCACCTCAAATATTAAATCACTAAATTTGGAGCTATATAGAAGCACGTGCGTGCATTTCCAGTAGGTCACCTTCTACTATTTTGGCCTCTCAATTTACAAGGTAAACTTTATCTCTTTTACACATTAACCACTTTTCTGTTTGAAAATGAAAATAAAAATTTGTAGAAAGGTGTAAAATTACCTAAGACACCCTTAGAATCTTGAATCATTCAAATTGAAGGTGTGTAAAGACCTGGGCATGCATTTTTTTGAAGCTTGGTGTGCATTTATGCACACACACATAAATTACAGATTAAAAGAAAAACAAGTATTTTTCTCATTAAGGTATTTCGTTTTAGTCTTTCTAGGGATCATACATGTTGATTTGTTTGTTTATTTATTTAATTATTAATATTCAGTCATACAACCTTGTATTTTCTGATGATTTTAGCAATTCTTCACAATGGAAATGCAACTAACAACTAGCCTATGTGTGATCTAGCTCTACAAGATCCTTCGTCATCGAGCTCATAGACCTAGGTAGTTAGTGCTCATTTTTCCATTTTAGTTAGATTGTGTGCAAAGTTGCTAAATATTCATGTATATTTCAACCCTTTACTAAATTTTGGGCAAAAATCACCCTAGTATGCATTCTTTAGGGTTTACAACAAATACATAGTCCTGCAACTTGTAAATTGTAAATTAAAAACACCATAAATGGATTTTGTTACTAGGGCATGCATTTATCATCATGCCATTTTTTTCATGGATTTTTACCTTTAGGCATTTTCTTACATTTACATGGAAAATTTTAGTGTTTATGCAAAGAAGACGGTTTTTGGTTTCAAAATAAAAAACTGAAGTATCAATAGATGTAAAATTATAAAATCCAATCTCCACAATTTGAACCACTCAATTTGGAGGTCATATGAGTCTTGGGTGTGCGTTTTACAGTAAGACGATTTTACCCTCCATTTTACAAAAAGTGTGGAATATCAGTTGAAGGTAGAAGTCCTTAGCCATTTTAAAATGGACTATGTCTAATATGTATAGATTTAGAATGTTATTAAATTCACCTCAAAACTTAGATAATTAAATTTAGAGCTATATAGAAGCACGGATGGGCATTTTCATTTCGTCACTTTCTACTGTTTTGGTCTCTTAATTTACAAGGTAGAGTTTGTCCCTTTTACACAACAAGCACTTTTGTGTTTGCAAATAAAAATTTAAATATGTAGAAGGGTGTAAAATTATATAATACACCCTTATAAGTTGAACCACTCAAATTCCAATGTGTTAAGGCTCAGGCATGCATTTTATTGAAGCCTGGTATGCATTTCTGCACAAGGGCATAAATTACAGTTTAAAAGACAAACATGTTTCTCTTAAGTGTGACTGTGCATTTTTAGTTGTGGAGGCTCTAAAAAGATTGAATTAGGGTTTATGCAATAAGATAAACTATATCCTAATTGTCTATATCATCATATAGTGAGAACATTGCCATCTACATCTGGCTAAAACTACTCCCTATATCCAATGCAATTTGATTTTTTTTACTTTATTGTTCGGGCGTTAGACTTATGACACATTTCCATATCATTCCCAATAAGACTTGGATATCTCCTACATTTCTCCTCTGACAAATACATTATGCCATATCGTTGGATCACTAATGGAATGCGTTCTAAAGAGTATCACCACACCGATGTAGGACACCTGCCATAAAGTAACAATTTGGATTGCGTTCGCATCAAATTTCCAATGGTACTTACATGAACTTGTAACATACCCACTACCTAAAATCAAAGTTTTTTGTTGAATTCTCAATAATGAGAATCCCCGAAGCTTGCAGCAGAAAAATGTCAATCCCTGATCCACAGGTCTTTCATGCACCTACCCGGCTTTCTACTCATAACCGTGGTCTTTCCTGATGACAATTTTGGGGTTTTCAGAGTTTCATCCTTTCTGATATCGAGATTTCCTATGCTCTCAATTCCCTGATCTTCGATGAACTATCTTCTGGCCATAGTCCGTCCTAACTATGCCCTCCGGTTCATATGACCACTCTCATAAGACCACAGCTTTATATCCTCCTATCAGGGTTTCAGACTTTCAAGTGCCAAAATGCACTTGTCCTCAGGATTCAAGATCCATCGAATCCCGATGCGCTCTTTACGCACTAGCTCCCATACCTAGGATCCTGGCCCATATGACCACTATCCCCGTGACCGCAATCTTACCTCCTTCCGGGGTTTTGGGTTTCAAATTCCTGATGAGATCTAATTTTCATTAGAGCTCCAAATTAGACTCTTGGTCCACGTGACCTCCTCTATATGACCGTAGTCATATTACCTATCATGGCTTCAGAGTTTCCAATGCCAAGGTGCAGTCGTCCTCCAGATTCGCGATCCCTCGAATCCTGACTCCCCACTATGCTGACAGTTTGAAACTCCTGCTCGACTTTAGCTTAATCAATGACCATGATCATCTATTGGATCAACGGTCCTTGATCTCCCTCGGGGTTCGGGGTTTCAAACGTCGAGAAACATTTTGCCTACGGGACTGTCGATCCCTCAAACTCCGATTCTCTGCCATGTTGACAACTCGCCCACACAATGGCGCTTCCTTCCTTGTTTGCTATGCTGACAGCTGGCTCCCACTCATCGGGGTTTCGAATTTCGCGATTTCATCCTGCATAAACACTTTGTCACCAGGATCCCCGATATCTCGATGACCCAAACGTTGATCAACAACTTCCTGTCGGGACTATCCCTGATGGCGCTGATTGCTGCCACGCATCCTCCTCTGATGGACGGTCCTGATTTCTCCGAGATTTAGAGACTTGTGATGTCCCAATTCCTTCGACCTCGGGAACTCCGATTTCCCAATGTCGAATATCCCGACTCTCTTCAGATTTCTAACACCTGTCTCCCCAAACAGACGGCTCAGATTTGTGTCAGGGTTTTCACTATGGACTTCCCCGATCCCTTGTCCACGGGAATGCCGATATCCCGATGACCCTGGGATTTTACCTACACCTATGAGAGTTTAAATCCCACATGACTCCTGGCAGATCCGATGACTGTCGGGTATTTGGACCCAGATCCGATGGTCCAGATCTCTTCTTCTGCACACACTCCAGAGACTAAACTCCGGGCATCTTCTCCCGATCCAACGACTAATGGGTATTTGCTCAAGATATGATGGCTCAGATCTGTTCCACCATGCACACTCTTCCACTACTTCGTGGATGTGGAAAGAGAAACGATGCAGATGTTCTCAGGGACCTTGGGATCTACGATACCGATTTCCTCGCTATTCACGAAGATAGAGGGAAAAACGGTCAAGGTATGTAATGCCCTTGTTACTCTCATCAATATAACGGTCATGAATGACTATGGGCCATCCGACGAGATCTCATTCGTCAATTTGTTTCTTATCCCTACGTTGCTACCTCGGAACCTTAAGAGGGTAATTCCTCCTTGTACAGGGTTATTAAGACTTTCCCATTCAAGTCCTTTTTCCAGGTTCTTGGAAAACCTTTCCTAGGAGGGAATCTTTGCAAGAGATCTATTCTAGGGCTTTCCTGGAGACGGATAAGGGGAAACAACTTCCCAAGAACGGGCTGGAAGCCTAACTTAGTTCAATCTAGGCATAATTAGATTTATTTATCAATGTAAGTCGTTCATGGTTTCCTCTGTGATAAGCATATATCAATTCATTCATACCAAACACTGCACAGATATTCTTACACTGAAATCGTTTGCAATTTCACAGTTCTATGAGCATATATATATATATATATATATATATATATATCAGTATATAAATTTCAAGATGAAAATGTAAGATACTTATCAGAAATACCACCAAAAGTGGGTGCAACTACTGAGAGGGGTGCTTGTTTCCACACAACCGTAGGCTCAGCGACTCCCAATGGATTTACCACTAGCCACCCTCGAGTTGGGACCACGATGTTGTTGAGACTGTGTCTCTCTGTCTGCCAGTGACCAGGAGCAAAGGTTGCAATCCTTCCTCTCTGCTATCACTCACTCTGCGTAATTCCAGAGTTCTCCTCGCGTCTGCCCCTCCCAATCGCTTCTGCCATACGCCTTATCCTCTTGCAAGGTTACGTGTGGCACGATTACCCTCACTTTGATCAGGCCTGACGACTCTATGGATAGGCGGTTCACCATCCCATCCCTTATCAAGTGGTCTTCCTACCAGCCTGCGAGACATTAAATTTGGGGCCAGCGAGCCGCTTTTGGTTCTCCGGGCTAGTGGAGTCCAAATATGGTATTAATTCTCGATGGAAGTTAATGCCACCTTTTCAGGTGCCTTCCACTCCCATCGTGGTCTCTTTTCTGCACATCCCCTCTCAGCAGTCCTGCAATAATTCAAAATGTCATTCACATTCATTGACCTTTTCCTCAAGGTCCATTTATGTCACATATTCATATTTGTGAGTTCGCCATAGTTCTTGGCCAGTCCAGTTATATTTACAAGCTGGGGGAAACAGGGTGTTACAATTCCCTCCCCCTTAAAAAGGAACATCATCCTCGATGTTCTTAGCTACTGATATGAATTGCATGTACAAAAGTAAACAAAATCGGATATGCTTGTTTCATGGCATCCTCCATTTCCCATGTAGCCTCATCTGGGCCAAAATGTTTCCACTGCACCTTGACATGTGCAATGGTTCTTTTCCGGAGTGGGGTTTCCTTTCTGTCCAGTATGCATTGGGGTTCTGGTAGAAATTCTCCCTCCGGTTCCACCTGGACCATAGACCAGTCAATTATATGATTAATATCATGTACATATTTCTTCAATAATGAAACATGGAAAA
>ML784282.1:422022-458400 GCA_009831015.1 Picea engelmannii | reverse complement strand
AATTATGAGATATACATGGTCTCCCATTTTGAACTCTCTTGGAGTTCTCTTTTGATCAGCATAACTTTTCTGTCGGTTCTGAGCGACCTTCAGATTTTGTTTTATCTGAGTTACTTGTTGTTCCATATCTTTCAACATATTGGGTCCAATAGAAATCCCGTTTACAGGGTTACTCTAGCTGACTGGAGTATTACACTGTTTACCATAGAGGACCTTCAAGGGACTCATCTTTAAGGATGCTTGGTAGCCGTTGTTGTAGGGAAATTCTACCAATGGCAGGTAGTCTTCCCATTTCTTGGGTTGATGCATTACATGCATTCTTAACATATCCTCTAATATATGATTCACTCTTTCTATTTGTCCGCCGGTTTGAGGGTGATAGGCGGTGCTACACAACAATTTAGTCTCTAATCCCGCCATCAGTGATTTCCAAAAATTTGAAGTAAATTTTGTGTCTCTGTCAGATACTATCTCTTTCGGCATGCCGTGCAGTCGGAACACCTCTTTCATGAATACCTGTGCAATATCTATTACCTTGCAGGTCGATTTGATAGGGATGAAATGAGAAGACTTTCTCAGTTTATCCACCACTACCATAATGGCGTCATTCTGTTTGGTTGAAGTTGGTAATCCAGTGATAAAATCCATGGAGATGGTTTCCCATTTCCATTCTGGGATGGGTAAAGGGTGTAGTAGTTC
Source organism: Picea engelmannii (assembly GCA_009831015.1). Lineage (NCBI taxonomy): Eukaryota > Viridiplantae > Streptophyta > Pinopsida > Pinales > Pinaceae > Picea > Picea engelmannii. The sequence continues at coordinate 457,701 of ML784282.1, read as the reverse complement.
GGCTGGGTGTTGATGTTCCGCTTTAACCTGTTGGCATTCTATGCATTGGGCCAAATATTTGGCTATGTCCCTCTTCAAGCTTGGCCAATAAAATTGTTTCCGGGTGACAGTAATCATTTTATGGTATCCTGGGTGACCAGTGTAGGGTCTTTTATGTAGTTCATCCATGATGAACCTCTTCAAGTCATCACAATTGGGAATGTACAGTCTATTTCTGTAAGTGAGCAGGCCTCCTTCGGTCATCTGATATCCTTCATATTTTTCTCCTGTGGGTTCTTTCTGTAGGTACACGGTCACATTTCAGACGAAGGGATCTATTTCTTGTGCCTCTTTGACTCTGTTCTTGACATCTGTCTCGCAGGTACTCACCGCTGCCAGGTGAATTGTTCTCATGCTTCTGCTAAGGGCATCGGCCACCCTATTCTCCTTCCCTTCAATGTGTTTGATTTCAAAATCAAATTCGCTAAGGAGGGCCATCCATCTAGCTTTTCTAGCATTGAGCTTGGGTTGATCAAACAAATACCGCAATCCACAGTGTTCCGTCATAAGTACAAACTTCCTTCCCAGGAGGTAATGCCTCCACATTTTTAAGGCGTGCACTATGGTAGCCAGTTCCACATCATGAGTCACATAATTGACATTGTGTTCATTCAATTTTCGGGATTCCTAACAGATCACCTTTCCTTCCTGCATAAGGACTCCTCCGAGCCCTTCCTTACAGGCATTTGTGCACACAAGGAAGTGAGCTTCTGGGTCAGTGATTTTCAACACAGGTGCATGGGTTAGTCAATGTTTCAAGGTTTGAAATATTTCTTCACATTGTTGTGTCCATAGGAATTTTGTCCCCTTCTTCTGGAGGGCAGTAATTGGACAACCAATCTTGGATAAATATTTTATAAATCTTCTATAGTATCCCGCCAATCCCATAAAGGATCTGATGTCTGGGACATCCTTTGGGGTAGGCCATTCCATGATAGACCTGATCTTGTCAGGATCTACTACTACCCCTTCCTCAGATAGAACATGTCCCAAGTAATGTATTTGCTTCTGAAAGAAGTCACATTTGCTGAATTTAACATAGAGTTGATTCTCTCTTAGCACTTGCAGCACAAGTCTAAGATGCTCTTCATGTTCCTCTCTATTCTTAGAGTAGATTAATATGTCATCAATGAAAACTGGTACAAATTTATCTAAAAATTTACTGAGTACATTGTTCATTAAGCACATGAAAGTGGCAGGGGCATTGGTTAACCCAAATGGCACTACCACAAACTCATAGTGACCATACCGTGTCCAAAAAGTGGTCTTATGGATGTCTTCACCCTTGATTCGGACTTGATGGTATCCTGACCTCAAGTCAATCTTTGAGAAAATAGTCACTCCTCCTAATTGATCGAATAGTTCATCGATCCTGGGTAAGGGGTACTTGTTCTCGATGGTTACTTTATTGAGTTGTCTATAATCGATACACAGTCTAGTGCCATCCTTCTTTTTCACAAACAGGACTGGAGCTCCCCATGGGGACACGCTGGGTCGAATATATCCCTTATCCATCATTTCTTTCAATTGCAATTTGAGTTCAACTAACTCAGGTGTGCTCATCCAGTAGGGTGTCCTAGACACCGGCACCACTCTTGGTGTGAGCTCTATCGAGAAGTCAATGTCTGTTCTCAGAGGTAGACCTAGTACCTCTTCCAGGAACACATCTTTGTATTCTCTCAGGACAGGGTGATCATCAGGGCTTGGTTTAGTGCCTTCAATTGTTTTCAGTACCTGTATTGCATATAGGGGACATCCCTTTCGACAATACTTTCTCATTTGCAGGGCTGATATTTGTCTCACCGAGACCAGTTTTCGGATCCCTTGGAGGGTTATCCTTTATCCTTCTTTTCTCACACATTCTAAGGTTTTATGGTAACAATCCAATTTGGCTTTATGGGTGGCCAACCAGTCCATACCGATCAACATATCGTACGATCCCAGGGGTAATACATTAAGAGTTTCCTGGGTGGGGAATTCACCCATCATAAATTGACAAGCTGGTATGACCTCTACTACCTTTCTTTTGGTGCCAGTGGCTAACTGTACCAACCATGGTTTAGTTTGCTTCTGTGGTTGTAGTTTACACTTATCAATATCTCTAGGGGATATATAACTCAAATTTGAACCAGGTTCAATCAAAACAGACACCAGATGGTTGAAAATCATACCTTCTATTTCCACCACTGAAGCTTGGTGGTCATCTTGGTTATTATCCAAGGCTACATAAATCTGCGGAACACTCCTTGCCACATTATTGACTGTGGTATCTTCCTGCATGTTATAAATTTTTTGAATTTTTTGTTGTCGGTGTGGACAGTCTCTCCAGAGATTCTCTCCTCGGCAATCCCAGCATTTCAGAGGTTCTTTCCTTGGGTTGTTAGTCTTCACTGGTATAGGTCCAGGATTTTTATTTTCGTCCCCCGAGGGAAAGTTCTACTGGAGTACACTCCAGGTTGGGAAGTTCATTCTGGGGTTCTTTTTGTAGTTTTTAAATCCTGAGGATTTGCTCCCCTTTTTTTGAAATCTCGAACCATTCTTATATTTCCAGTCTCCACGAGACTCTGCCCGATGTCCATATTGTTCATGAAAATATGTTTCCTTTCGTATAGTGTCTTCTAAGGTATTTGGTTCATCAAATTCAATTCAGTTCTGGTACTCCTTGGGTAACCCACTGATGAAGCGTTGTGCCTTCGCCTTCTCTTCTTTGATGTAGGGTACGTATCTCAGTAAGTCAAGGAATTTGTTGACATACTCCTCCATAGTAAGTTGTCCCAGTTTGAGTTCATAAAACTCTTTAGCCTTCTCGTTGAAATACCTTTCCGACAAATACTTCTTCTGGAAGTACTTCTCAAACCGCTTCCAAGACAGGTCCTCATCATGGACCCCTTTCATATTCTTAAGGTCTTCCCACCAAATGGAAGCCTTTCCATTCAGATTGAAAGTGGCCACTCGAGCCTTCAAGTTCTCTAAAAAATCATGGACTCTGAAATATTTCTTCAGTCCAAGTAGCTAGGCCTTAGCTTCCTCTCCCTTCTTTATCTCACCGTCGAAGGAGGGAGTTCCTCAAATTTATGACTCTTGGAAGTCTTTTGCTTCTTCCATTTTTGCGAGAATAGGAATTGGTTCTGTTGCTGGAAGAGCCTTATGATTCACCAACTTCATTCTTAGTGGAGTCGTCTGACACTGGTCCTTTACCTCTGGGGTGGACCTTTCTGGATGCGCTTCTCTCAGTATGGCCACTGACGCGACCATGATTCTGCATCTTAGGTTCATGCTGCATTTGTCGTTGTAGGTCGGATAAGCTTTGCAGTAGAACTGCATTAATTTCGGTTTTCTTTTCTTGTTCTTTCATCATCCTTTCATTATCGACCTTGTAGATTTGCAATTTGACCATGAGACTCCTCACAGTCTCAACTAGGTTTGGAGGGGTACCTATTGCTCTTCTTTCGTCAGAATCCTCGTCTCTGTTGTGGGAGCCTTCTCCCACCTCTTGGTGAGTCACCATACTTTGCGTCTGTAGATTCCCGCGGTTGATCGTCCTCTTGAGTGAAAAGACAAATGTTGATTATTAGTCAGGAGTTATATACATTTTTATAATTTGTGCATAAATTCATAACTCTTTCACATGCATACATAGTCAGGTTCTCATTTTCCAAGTTTTTAATCCTAGACAAGAGAGTTAAGTCAGGGGGTTTACTCCTCATAGGAGTGCTTCGAACGAAGGTTATGCGTGACTTGTGCATGAGCCCAATCAGGCCGAGTGTTGTAACCATGCTCTGATACCACTTTGCAACATACCCACTACCTAAAATCAAAGTTTTTTGTTGAATTCTCAATAATGAGAATCCCTGAAGCTTGTAGCAGCAAAATGCCAATCCCCAATCCGCAGGTCTTTCATGCACCTACCCAGATTTTTTCTCATAACCGTGGTCTTTCCTAATGACAATTTTGGGGTTTTCAGGGTTTCATCCTTTCTGATGTCGAGAGTTCCTATGCTCTCGATTCCTCGAGCTCCGATGAGCTCTCTTCCAGCCTTAGCCCCTCCTGGCTATGCCCTCTGGTTCATATGACTGCTCTCATAAGACCGCAACTTTATATCCTCCTATCGGGGTTTCGGACTTTCAAGTGCCAAAATTCACTTCTCCTCAAGATTCGCGATCCCTCGAATCCTGACGCGCTCTTTACGCACTAGCTCCCTTGGCTAGGCTCCTGGCCGATATGACCACTATCCCCGTGACCACAGTCTTACCTCCTTCCGGGGTTTTGGGTTTCAAATTCCCGATGAGCTCTAATTTCCAATAGAGCTCCAGATTAGACTCTTGGTCCACATGACCACCTCTATATGACTACAGTCATATTACCTATGAAGGCTTCGGGGTTTCCAATGCCAAGGTGCAATCTTCCTTCGGATTCTCGATCCATCGAATTCCGACTCCCCACTATGCTGACAGTTAGCAAATCCTGCTCACCTTTAACTTAATCAACGACTGTGATCGTCTATTGGATCAACAGTCCTTGATCTCCCTCGGGGTTTAGGGTTTCAAACGTCGAGAAACATTTTCCTATGGGACTATCGATCCCTCAAACCCTGATTCTTTACCATGTTGACAGTTGGCCCACACAATGGCGCTTCCTTCCTTGTTTGTTGTGCTGACAATTGGCTCCCACTCATCGCGGTTTCAAATTTTGTGATTCAATCCTGCATAAACACTTTGTCACCAGGATCCGCGATATCCCGATGACCCAAACGTCGATCAACAACTTCCTGTCGGGACTTTCCCTGATGGCGTTGATTGCTGCCATGCGTCTTCCTCTAATGGACGGTCCTGATTTCTCCGGGATTTCGAGACTTGTGATGTCCCAATTCCTTCGACCTCAGGAACTCCGATTTCCCAATGCTGAATATCCCGACTCTCTTTAGATTTCTAACACCTATCTCCCCAAACTGATGGCTCGGATTTGTGTCAGGGTTTTCACTATGGACTTCCCTGATCCCTTGTCCACGGGAATGTCGATATCCCGATGACCCCAGGATTTTACCTACGCCTATGAGAGTTTAACTCCCACGTGACTCCTGACAGATCCAATGACTGTCGGGTATTTGTACCCAGATCCGACGGTCCATATCTCTTCTTCTGCACACACTCCAGAGACTAAACTCCGGGCATCTTCTCCTGATCCAACGGCTGATGGGTATCTACTTAAGATTTGACGGCTCAGATCTGTCCCACCACGTGCACTCTTCCACTACTTCGTGGATGTGGAAGGAGCAATGGTCCAGATGTTCTTAGGGACCTTGGGATCTACGATCCCGATTTCCTCGTTGTTCACAAAGATAGAGGGAAAAAGGGTCAAGGTATGTAGTGCCCTTGTTACTCTCATCAATCTAACAGTCATGAATGACTATGGGCCATCCGACGAGATCTCATTCATCGATTTGTTTCTTATCCCTACGTTGCTACCTCGAAACCTTAAGAGGGTCATTCCTCCTCGTACAGGGTTATTAAGACTTGCCCATTCAAGTCCTTTTTCCAAGTTCTTGGAAAACCTTTCCCAGGAGGGAATCTCTGCAAGAGATCTATTCCGGGGCTTTCCTGGAGGTGGATAAGTGGAAACAACTTCCTGAGAATGGGATGGAAGCCTAACTTAGTTCAATCTAGGCATAATTACATTTATTTATCAACATAAGTCATGCATGGTTTCCTTTGTGATAATCATATATCAATTCATTCATATCAAACACTGCGCAGACATTCTTACACTGAAATCATTCACAAATTCACAGTTCTATGAGAATATATATATATATATATATATATATATATATATTTCAAGATGAAAATGTAAGATACTTATCAGAAATACCACCAAAAGTGGGTGCAACTACTGAGAGGGGTGCTCGTTTCCACCCAACCGTAGGCTCAGCGACTCCCAACGAATTTACCACTAGCCACCCTCAAGATGAGACCACGATGTTGTTGAGACTGTGTCTCTCTGTCTGCCAGTTACCAGGAGAGAAGGTTGCAATCCTTCCTCTCTGCTATCACTCACTCTGCGTAATGCCAGAGTTCCCCTCACAGCTGCCCCTCCCAATCGCTTCTGCCATACACCTTATCCTCTTGTGAGGTTGCGTGTGGCACGATTAACCTCGCACTGATCAGGCCTGATGGCTCTACGGATGGGCGGTTCACCATCCCATCCCTCATCAATTCATCCGCCTACCAGCCTGCGAGACATTAAATTTGGGGCCAGTGAGCCACTTTTGGTTCTCTAGGCCAGTGGAGTCCAAATACGGTATTAATTCTCAGTGGAAGTTAACGCCACCTTTTCAGGTGCCTTACACCGCCATCGTGGTCTCTTTTCTACACATCCCCTCTCAGCAGTCTTGCAATAATTCAAAATGTCATTCACATTCATTGACCTTTTCCTCAAGGTCCATTTACATCACATATTCATATTTGTGAGTTCGCCATAGTTCTTGGCCAGTCCAGTTATATTTACAGGCTGGGGGAATCAGGGTGTTATAGCACCTATGTCATAATAACAACTGTCGCTATCACTAAAATGAGGGTTTCTTTCATCATGATGGTTTCTTGGAAAATTCCATGTAGTATATCAATATGTTGCAATACTTCCATTGTATAATGGTTGTAATAGTGACAATTTTTTGCAATGAACATATATTTTGTAAAATCTCTCCACAATTGCCACATGAAAGTATGGTATGTCAGATATCTGACATACATTTAGGGTCATCAAGATTATGATGAAAGGGCTTTGAAGAATAATCGAAGAGGGATTTTTTTAGAATCCAGACAGGTGTTTGTCAGATGGGCATCATAACGACATCGAAAAATGAGGTAAATTTACTATTTGTTGGAATCTCGGTACCTAAAATTGTACAAGATGGAAAATGAGAAAACAATATAAACTTCCATAGACTATAAAATTAGTCTCAAAGATAACATTTGGAAAATGAGGAGTCGATGGAAATTTCATGAGGAGGAGAAGCCATATATCAACCTAGAATTTTGAATGGAGCACTACAATTTTCTTAGAAAATAATAAAATAATTTTGCAGTAGTAAAAGTAGAGCAATGAGTGGAAATTTGAACTTGAGAAGGATGTATATGTTTTCTCAGAACTCGAAATGAGGCATGAATATAGACAATGGAGAGATGCTTCATAGAATAATGTGTCAAAAGCATCATAAATTTACAAAGTGCATTGTGTTCTTCATAAACTGATATGAAGAATAACTTGTAATATAATTAATGAAATGTTTTATAGTATTCATTTTATAACAACAATTATTGCATGCACATTTCTTGTAGAATTGGAGGTACAGGAAAAAAATATGTTCTTATATGAGGACTAGAGTTATGGAATATTCCGATGGATATTATAGCCATGAGGAAGAGATCAAAGGTTTATATGTTAGCATGGGAAATGTTGAGATGAGTGAAATGGAAGAAGAGGTAGAGAGTAGCCTATGGATTTGTATGACACTATGAGAAGTGTGTAGAGGGAGGTGTAGAGCTATAGGGAAGATAATGAGATGATAATGAAATATCACGACGAGATATTACATAGTATGAATATGTTGTAGAGGAAATTGAATAAATACTATGGCACAAAGTAAGTAGCTAATTCTAGACAAGGGGAAGAATCCAAATCCCGTAGAAAAATGGAGGATCATGGGAATGGCATGTAGTTAAGGAGTATGAGCATGTTTCATTGTTCCCTAGAGAAATCCACTAAGAAATATAATAAAATTTTAGGTCTAGGGAGCATCCCAAGTGTGTCTCATGTTAGGGGAAACATGAGAGGGCTTGAGCCCAACATTTTACAAGATGAATTGAGGGAAATCAAGGCACCAAATTTTAATGGTGAGCATAGAAAGGGAGAATACGATGAAGCATGGATGTTTGAAATGAAGAAATATTTCGAACTGCATGATTACCCCTCAAGGTTAGAAACCAAAATTGCAACCTAGCACCTGCAAGGAAAGGCATTCATGTTGTGGGATCAACTTAAGAAAACCAAACACCTTGATGAGAAGAAATTCTCATGAAGACGATTCAAATGACATTTCCAAGAGAGATATTTGTTTGAGTGATGCGGGGGCATTGCTCCAACCCAAAAACTCGCTAGCTAGAAAGCTCACTTAGCGCACATTCAAGGAAGGCAGAGGCTCCAGCCCCCTCATTTCAAATTTTAAATTGAAATTAAATGTTTGTAAGGCTGGAAGAGAGACGTCAATGCCTTTGTGTAGATAGTAGATAGAGTCTCCTTTAATGGTTGGTAGGATGATAAGATCTAGATCCGATTCGGACTAGAAAACCATTTATTGTAATTCAATGTAATTTAATGAGAGTAGGTAGCTTGGAGGGAAGAGCTCGAGGAGCCCCTCTTTTGTAAAAAAATATCTTTGAATCTAGATTCATGAGAAGGAAAAGGAGATTAGAATAGAGAAAAAAACAGAGAGTCGAGACTCTGTTGCAGTCCCAACTCACCCATACTGTAATCGAACATTCATATTAATACAAAGAGCATTTTTTCTTGCATGAGATTCTTTGTGTGTTTATGTGGTTATGAATGAATGTCATCTGTGTGTTATTTTATGTTGTAGATGTATGTTAGGTTCCATCTACATGGATAATCAAATTTTTTTATCTATTGGTTTTCTGATTTCAATTTGGTTCTTTGTGTCTTAATGCAAGGGGTTGCATGACAGAGTGTTGAAGACTCTGTGAGCCAGTGAAAAGAGTGAACATCTAAGTTCTGTGGAATTCAGGCAAGGACATGCCAGGAGGGTGCACCAGAAGAATCATAAAATCAAAGTTGAAAGCCTTAGAGTTACTAAATACTTTGGAGGTGAGACTGTGTAGAGAAGGACATAGAGAGAAAACATAATTGTTGAGGGTTCTATGAAGCTCTACCAGGAGGGCATCGAGTGAGTGCAAAGAGTGCACAAGAAGGACTCTATTTTGAGTTCATATATAATGGAAGTGTCTAGGAGGAAGAGACTTATAGATTTTTTGAATACTTTGTAGGCTCAGCAAGGAGTGCTTGAGCATAAGTTGCCAAGAGGGCACTTGCATCTCTTTGAGAGACAAAAGGGACATATACCTTTGAGGTTCGATCAGTTGAAGCTCAAGTTTACAGAGTTATTGAATACTCTGGAGGAATACCTATGCAAGGAGTGCACAAGGCCAACACTCAACGAAAGTGTTGAAGATAGCCAGTTGAAGGTCGGTCATAGGGCAGGGAGTGTGCATAAAGAGAACTTATTTTAAGTTCAAAGGCTCAGGAGGTCGAGCATAGAACGTGATAGTAGGGTGCCAAAAGTATTTTAGGAAGACATAGGAGGGCAAGTCCCTTAGATATTGAGCGAGTTAAAAGATCAGAAGAGATAGCATAAGGAGTGTGTAGGAGTGGAGTTATTCTAAGGCCCAAATCTCAGGAGAGATATCATATTTAGAACGGGGGTGAGACTCAAGGCACCGAGCTCACATCAGAGTAATCGAAGGCTAAGACCTTTGAAACTTTTGAATTATTCCAAGTCTAGGAAGAATGCTAGAGCTGAGTAGAAGGAGCATCAATAGCCATTAGATTAGTTGTAGAGGAGGAGATATGGAGCATTGAATCTCACATCCAGACGCAAAGGAGGAATAGACATAGGAGAAAAGATATCGATCATTGGATTTGAGGGCGTGGACCAACAGTCATTCAATCCGGAGGAAGGTGCACAAGAATTAAACCCTTTGATAGTGTACAAAAGAGAGGAATTTGCAAATTCCTGAATTTCTGACGAGATCAAAACCTTCCATCATAAGGGGACAGGTTGCATCATATTTTAGAGGATCAGGTATCAGAATATCTGAGGGAAGAAGTCTTTCAACTTCATTAAACGTGAAGTCTTCAAATCATCAGAAACGTCCATCGAAAGGGACGCATGGTGAGCGATCATCATTTTGTTGACTCACACATCGAAGAAGTCAAAGGGGAGAATCGTGGGCACTCGTGAGGTCTGAGTTTGCGACTTGATCATAGCCGTCAATCGAGGAGAAATATGGACCATTGATTGTCCAGGGAGAATTTTGGAATATCGACATTTTGGGAGTGGGAAGAGCATAGAGGAATCGTTCTCAGGGTTCATGAATCATGAAATCCTGAAGCGATATGGACTGTCATATCATGGGGAAACAAGGACCATTGATATGGAATAAGAGGTCATCGTGGGTTCAAACATCGGGAGAATGGAGTTGAGAAGCTATATCGGGAGTTTTTGATACATGAAATCTCAACGCGCTCAAAGGTTTGGCCCCAAGTCATAGAGAGGGGTCATATGGAAGGAGGATAAGGGAGGAGCTAGCTAGTGCTAGGCCCTTGTCAGGATTTCTAATGTCAGGAGAGTCAGGGTGACTCACAAAAAAATACCCTACTCATGAAATAGCAACGTGCCTTTGGTTAGTCTTATGGTCACGGGTAGTGGTCACATGGAGGGAATCTCACGTCTGATGCTTGTGCATGCAGGATGATTTTTTCATTTGGACCTATGGATTTGTTCGTGGGATTCTGATAGGGAATCGAAGAGCTTCTTCAACTTAGAAAATTAGTGTGATCCTTGATCGGGAGGTTGGCGGACCCTACCGAGGTAAGCAGTCTGCATCAGGTGGTATCAGATATTAGAATTTGTATACAGATCGTAGGCAAAGGAAAAAGGATAAGTTATGAATAATCTCGGTTGCAGAGTGAACAACAGACTTTCCAGGAGGGCAGGTGGAGAAAGAGAAGGATGGCTACTGAAGACTAAAGGAGTGGTCAAAGCATAGACCGACAATAGAAAAGAAAGGATGAGATGGAAAAAGAACTCAGGGAGGTAAGAGCACAAATGGAGAAGATTGAATTTAAAATGCAGCAGGATGCAAAAATGCATTGGGTGTATGAGTGGCCCATGAAGAAGAAGGTAAAATGGCCAGTTCAAAAATTTTTGGTGAGAGGAAAACAACAAATATTGAGAATGTGGTTGAGGTATGTTGAAATCTTCATAGGTGAGGAGGATATGGTTCATATCTGTGAGCTACAAACTGGGAAGAGTCTCAATGATGACGAGGAGAAGAGATCAAAGAAGGGTCTCAAAAAGTACCAGGTGAGCAGTGAGTAACTTTTAGGTTGCCTAAAGGGCAATGAGAAGAGGTCAAGGGTTGATCTCAAAGACTTCTAGGTGGATAGTGAAGAAATTTCAGATTGCCACGTGGGAAATGAGGTGGGACCATTGGAGGATCTCATAAACTGCCAGGAGGGCAGGGAAGAAATCCGAGATTGCCAAGTGGGAAAGGGAGAGGAGATGAGACTATCTGATAGTCTCATGAACTCAGAGGTGAGTTCATATCATCCAGGAATGATGAAAAAATAGGATCAGGGGAGTATTTTGATCATTCCGATAATTGAGATATTCCTACCAAGCTTCCCAGTTGAAGCCAGAGAATGTGTTGCATATGCATCAACAAAAGAAGGACAACCAGTAGTGATTGTCATAGAGGAAGAATAGAAGGAACAAACACTGACATTTTCCCAGGAAAAAAGAGAATATGATTCCGTAGAATGGCTTGAAATTTTCAGCCAGGAAGCTAAACAGAAGATGACTGGAACGTTGAAGCCTATAGAAGAGGAGGAAGAAAACATGTACTTTGCTAATCTGTGTGAAGAGTTGTAAGCCCTAAAGAGAAGGGTGATAGTGAAAAGTCATCAAATCCAACATATCATGTTGGAGACAGATTGAGCATACCAACCCTAGGAGTAGATAAAGGAAGTTGGAGGTATGCCAACAAGAGAGTTGGCAGTCAAGCTATCAGAGGAGGAAGATGAGCAGCAGCTCAGTGATGAGACTGCATAATTGAATTTTGAAGTAGGGTGGAATGCTAAGCCCACAAGAGATAAATAAAATCGCAAGGGGGATCAGGTTGATTTTCCCATCAATGAGGAGGGAGTGCATCGAAGAAGACTGCATAAAGAGAACCAGCCATCGAAACAATGGGACATGGAGATAAAAGAAATAAGGAGGGTTATGTTGAGGTCAGTGAAACAATCTATCAGCAGGAAGAATTTGAACAGAAGGGATCCTACAAGAGAAGAAAGGTAGCAACAAAAGCGAAGTAGTGGAGCTGATGGAAAACTCCAAAGAACAGTTTGGGATCTAGGTGGATTTCAACAAAGATGGGAAGCTCATGAGTAGGAACTCATGAATTTTTCACAGCAGTTGAGTATGATGCAGGAGCATCGCTCCAACCCAACAACGTGCCATCTAAACATCACACTCAGCGTGCATTCAAGGAAGGGAGAGGATCCAACCCCCTCATTTCAAATTTTCAATTGTAATTAAATGTTTGTAAGGTTGGAAGATCCACAACGATGCCTTTGTGCAAATAGTAGATAGAGTCGCATTTAATGGTTGGCTGGATGATAAGATCTAGATCTGATTAAGACTAGATAGCCATTTATTGTAATTCAATGTAAATTAATGAGAGTAGGTAGCTTGGAGGGAAGAGATCAAGGAGCCCCTCTTTTGTAAAAAAATATCTTTGAATCTAGATTCATGAGAAGGCAGAGGAGACTAGAATAGAGAGAAGAAAGAGAGATCTGAGACTATGTTGTAGTCTCAACTGACCCATATTGTAATCGAACATTCGTATTAATACAAAGAGCATTTTTTCCTGCATGAGATTCTTTGTGTGTTTATGCGGTTATGAATGAATGTCATCTGTGTGTTATTTTATGCTTTATATGTATGTTAGGTTCCATCTGCAGGGATAGACATAATTTTCTATCTGTGGGTTTTTTTATTTCAATTTGGGTTCTTTCTGGCTTAATGTAAGAGGTTACATGAAAGAGTGTTTAAGACTCTATGAGATCGTACAAAGAGTGCACATATGAGTTCTGTGGAATTCATGGAAGGATGTGCTAGGAGGGAGCACCAGAGGAATCATAAACTAAAAGTTGAAATCCTTAGAGTTACTCAACACTCTGGAGGTGAGACTGTGCAGAGAAGACATAATTGTTGAGAGTTCTGTGAAGCTCTGCCAGGAGGGCATCGAACGAGTGAAAAGAGTGAACAATAAGGACTCTATTTTGAGTTCAGAGATAAGGGAATTCTCTAGGAGGAATACACTTACATAGTTGTTGAATACTTTGCAGGCTCATCAAGGAGTGCTTGAGCATAAGTTTCCAAGAGGACACTTGCATCTCTTCAAGGGAAAAAAGGGATAGAGACCTTTGAGGTCAGTGCAGTTGAAGCTCAAGGTTACAGAGTTACTGAATACTCTAGAGGAAGACCTATTCAAGGATTGCACCAGGACAACACTCAACCAAATTGTTGAAGACATCCAGTTGAAGGCCGGTCAGAGCGCAGGGAGTACATGTAAAGAGAACTTTCTTTAAGTTCGAAGGCTCAATATGTCGAGCACATAAAATGCCACGAGGGCACTAGAAGTATTTTGGAAATCCGTAGGAGGGTGAGTCCCTTAGAGATTGAGTGAGCTTAAATATCATAAGAGATATTACAAGGAGTGTGCAAGAGTGGACTTATTCCAAGACCCAAAACTCAGGAGAGATAGTGTCTTTAGAACGCGGGTGAGACTCATGACACCAGACTCATAGCAGAGTAATCGAAGGCTGAGAAATTTGAAAATTTTTAATTCTTCCAAGTTTGCAAAGAACCCTAGAGCTCAAGAGGAGGAGCGAGAGTATCCATTAGGTCAACTACATAGGAGGATATATGGAGCATTGAATCTAACGTCCAGACACATAGGAGGAACACACAAAGGAGAAAAGATCTGGGTTGTTGGATCTATGCACGTGGACTAACAAACATTGGATCCAGAGGAAGGTGCATGGGGGTTAAACAATTTGATAGTGTACACAAGAGTGGACTTTGAAAAGTCATGAATTTTCGACAAGATTAGAATCGTCCATCATGAGAAGACAGGTGGCAACAGATTTCGGAGGATCGGGTATCAGAAGATCTAAGGAAAGAAGTCTTTTGACTTCGGGAAACATGAAGTCCCAAAATCATCAAAACCGTCCATTAAAAGGGACACGTGGCGAGAAATCAACATTTCACTGACTCACACATCGGAGAATTCAAAGGGGAGAATCATGGGAACTCGCGAGGCCTAAGTTCCAGATTTGATCGTAGCTGTCGATTGAGGAGAGATATGGATCGTTGATTGTCCAGAGAGTATTTTGGAATATCGACATTTCAGGAGTCAGAAGAGCATAGAGGAACCGTTCTCGGGGTTCACAAATCGTGAAATCTCGATGCGATTTGCACCATCGAATCATAGGGAAATGAGGATTGTCGATCTGGCATAAGTGTTCATTAGGGGTTCTAACATCGGTATTATGGAGTTGAGAAGATATATCAGGAGTTCTCGATACGTGAAATCTTGACACGCTCAGAGGTTTGTCCCTAGGTCATAGAGAGGGGTCATATGGAAATAGGATAAGGAAGGAGATAGCTAGTGCTAGGCCCCTATAGGGATTTCAAAGGTCGAGAGAGTCGGGGTGACTAACAAACAAATACCTGACTCAAAAAATCGCGACGCACCTTTGGTTACGCTTGTGGTCACGAGTAATGGTCACATGGAGGGAAGCTCTCTTGTGATGCTTGTGCATGCGGGTTGAGTTTCGCATTTTGACCCGTGGATTTGTTCATGGGATTCTAGCAGGGAATTAAAGAGCTGCTTCATCTTAGAGAATTAGTGGGATCCTTGACCGGGAGGTCAACAGACTCTACTGAGGTAGGGGGTTTGCATCACTGAGCATTAATATCAAAGGAATATGAAAGAGCTCTTTGAACCTAAGTTGTGAAGCATGATAATGGATGAATATGAGAATATATTCTTTAAGTTTTTGAAGTATGTAGGCTTCATAAATGATGAGAAGGTAAAAATCCAAATATTTCTAAGTGGTTTACCTTCTTTCTATAGTGACAAGATACATTATGATAACCCTAGGACTTTGGAGGAGCAAATAAGGAGAGAAAATAATATTTATGAGCATAGCAGAAGAAGGTCAATATTCCTAAAATCTTGGAATGACAATATGGAGGGAAAGGAGGAAAGAAAAAAAGATTTTAATGCACCCTTTTTTAGAAATAAATCCCAAGAAAATTAACAAGGAAAATCAATCGAAAATGAGCTCGATATGGTAGATTCCTTTTTGAAAAGGAAAAGAAAACAACCCATGAAGTGTTTGAATGTGGGGGAGACCACTTGTATAGGGACTACTCTCATAATGGATAAATGATGAGGACTATACACGATATTTAGGAGGCTGAAACAATGAAAGACATGGGAGAAAACATGCCAATAAGTTATGCAAGCTTGGATGACAAGCAAGCAAAGTATGATCCCTCCATGATTGAATTGGAAGGTAAGATTGATAACCATCCCATATCAATTTTAATTGATTATGGAGCTAGAGATAGTTACACAAAATCTAATATTGTTGAAAGATGTCATTGATAAAGAAGTAAGCATAAGAAATATTGGTTGGTTCAACTATCCACAAAAGATAATAGGAAAATCAATGAGATGGTTAATCATTCTCCAATAGAAATTAATGGACTCAATGTCAAGTTATATGTGAACATCATACCATTAGGTTCATATGATTGTATAATTGGCATGGATTGGTTGGAAAAACACCATGTGTCCTAGACTATTCGAGCAAGAAAATCATGTGTCTTGATAAAGAGGACATGGACAAGGATGGGGGTTGATTAATGCACAAGAGAGGTGGGGTATAGAAAGGGGGGGTTTATCCATGATTTTAATTCCTAATCCTTTTTCTTTATTTTAATATTGTTAGTGAAACTTTTTTTTTCTGTTGAGTGTTCCCAAAGCCATTCATTAAATTCCTATAAGAGGGTGGGTGTGAGGATTCACATCCCATATTTATTGGGAGCAAGAGGATGAATGAAATTATTTTGGAGAAGAGTGTAAATCAAGAAAACAACAAATTGAGAGGAAATTTGTATGGCCAAGGCATGTAGTTTTGGATATTCACCTTTTTTCATGAATATCAAATAGAGAATAGAGGAGAAGAGCATTGGATATAGATAAACAATGGAGGGTGAATTCTATATAATTATTGAAGCTGAAGAATGAAGAAACAAGTTGTCACGCTTTCAGAAGAAGTAGGTTGTTAGGACTGAAGAGTGAACTCTTGTGATAGTTGCACCAGAGTAATAACAACAATAGTCTCAAAGATTTACCATCCAATTTAAAAGAAAATTTAATTTCATGAACCGTAATATCTATCGTTACTTCAGGAGACCATGGAGATGCACAAATATGTAGGGGTCATAGTGAATCTCGCATGTCGAAAAAAATCATACAAACATGAAAATATGTAGTGATCATAACGAACCTCACATGCTAATGTAATCAAATCAAATGTCACTAGAATGAAATAAAAAATAAGTAGTTACACTGCATCATATTAATAATTTTAAAAATTGCAATAATTACTGACATTTCAATGCAGACAATAGCATCCTCAAGAATTTATCCTTACATGTTCTTCATTCTCTTCCAAAATTTAACCCTAACTAAACAAGTCATAACCATACTTGAAATGTTGAACCTAACAAGATTCAACACATGAATCTGACCAACAACTCTATAATTATAAAACCAAATATAAAAATTTACTATGATATCTACCAGATTCGGTCATTTACCACATAAACAAAAGCCCTCATTGGATATTAATGTTCATTTTTGGAATCTATGCTTAGAATGCAAGTAGGACACCACATTCTATAAGACCGACGGTAAATTAACCTCCGTGATAAATAACAAAATTCGGGAGAGAACTATGCCAAAGAGAACATTGAAGGGCTAATTAAAAGCGTTGAGAGATGAAACAATCTAACATCGTATTTTAAAACAAAAATGTTTGATATTTTAAAAATAAATACATAATTTTTTTTATTTTGTTTAATATATTAATAGAAAATAGGTAAAAATATTCAATATTTTATAAATAGATATATAAAATAATTATTATCCTAAAATAAAGGAAATATTATAAAATAGGACATTTTAATCTCAATTAAATATTTTAGAATAAATAAAGATATTTGATATATTTAATATTTTGTAAATAGATATATATAAAAATATTATCATAAAATAAACAAAAATATTATAAAATTGGATATTTTTATCTCACGTAACTCTTTTAGAATAAAACTCATGTACATAAACATATTTGATATTTTAAAATTAATTTTATATATATATATATATATATATATATATATATATATATATATATATATATATATATATATATTAATAGAAAATAGGGAAAAACAATTGAGTACTTTATAAATACATCATGAGTGAGCCTAATGGTTAATAACATGTGTTTTCTCCTTGGAAGTCACATGTTCAAATTTAGATGGGGATATGTTATGAACACTTCCCTATACTTTAGGAGTCAAATCATTGTGTAGAGGGGGTCCATTGTCCCACAAACAAGGTGTTCCCAGACATTAATTTGGTGTCTAGATTGGTCATAACCTTAAAAATAGATTATTATTATAATATTATTTTACAGGACCCATGTGTGTATGCAAGTGTTATTTATTTTTATGATCAATAATAGAGATTTTTAATCCTTTTAACCACAATATGCAAGTGTTATTTATCTTTATGATCAATATAGAATTATCATCCAATAAGTGCAGAGTAAATAAACCATGAACAAATGAACAATCATATACATACACAATAAACCAATATTTTTTATGTGGAAACCCAATGCAGGATAAAACCACATAATGGTTTTTCTTATTTGTCTTTAAGAACTACATTTATTGGAAGAACCGACTTCCTTTGTTTTTCATCTACAACTAGAAGGAGGCTCTCATCGCCTATTTTCAAGCTACAACCTAAGGGAAGCTCAAAATCCAAAATTTTCTAGCTACAACCAGAAGGAGGCTACAACCCTCTATGTTATCTGACTACAACCACCTATCCTTGCCCTGTCCAGCCACCTTGAAATATAAGTGTCAAATGTAAAAAATGAATATGTCACTGTCATATCCTCTTCTGTCAAATCTTTCACTGAGAATCCTGTCACTGTATACTCATCAACCAATCTGATATGAAAAGATATACCTCAAACCATGTGCTAGAACCTCACTGTTATACAACCTCCATCTGTACCAATAACTTTAGCAACATACCTCAACCAAAATCCCTCAAACATGAACCAATACTAAACTTTAGTAGATCTTCCTCAGATCAACTCTACAACAAGCCCTAAACTTCCAAGAGGAAATCCCACAAATTTACAAGGAAAGACCTCAACCAGATTCATAAATTTAACACTACAGATATGAAAACCATACCTTTTTTCTTCTTGTAGCATTATGTTGTTAAGGATTTGCTGCCGTGAATCTGCTACAATGATTTTTCTGCCGCAATTTTTCTATTGAAAATTTTCTACCTTGGTTTTTCTGTCGTGATTTTCTTTCCACACTTTTCCTGCCATGATTTTTCCACCATACTTTTCCTTCCACGATTTTTCTACCGCATGATTTTTCTGCCATACTTTTCCCACCACACGTTTTCTACCGCATTTTTCCTACCGTGATTTTTTTTTCTGCGTTTTTCCTATCATACTTTTCTCTATCAATAATACCTACCCGAATAACTTTTCACAAAATAGATATTCAATTATATTCAAATAGGTGCTAATGGGAGAGCTTTTATCTCTTATTTATACTTTCATGTAGCTTCCTCAAGGGGTTACCTTCTAACCAACTTAACCCACTTTCATTCTTTAAGGGATAACCCACTCCTATCCACTTGTCCACTTCTAAACCACTTTGTTACAAATAGTAAATTATCCACTTCTAGATGCAACTAAATTATTTTTAATTATTTTCTTATTGCAAGAACTTAACCGATGAGTAACTCCTATTTTCACCCACTTGACTAGTCAACTTCTTCTAGGAGCTTCTAGAATTAATTTGACTTCTTTGACCTTTTAGATAACTCATGAGGGTTCGTCCCCATCACCAGGTTATAACGCTCTAACCGTGAGGAGTTATGTGATGTTTTTCATATCACCATAAATGGCATGACATGTACTATCCATAAAGAATAGTATTACTTGCAAATACATTAAACTTCGTACCATTATACATCAATCAAATTGAAGTCCATTAATCATACTGTTGGGGCTATTGAAATTTTCTACCGAACTTATTTTAGGGGTTGACATCAATGAAAACCAACCCAATTAATCAACAATCCCCCCTTTTGGCATTGATGGAAACACTCTAATACATTACTAAAGTCACATCGCTCATGCTCCCCTTATTACCATCGGTCCCCCTAGAACCATGCCTTTGTGCTCTCTCTCCAAGCATCTAACTTTTTATCCTGCATCTAATAAATCTCTCCCCCTTTGACATCAATGAAAAAGGTAACTTCTTGTCTAGGGTTTCTCCCCCTAACTGAATTATCCTTAGGGATACGCCTCCTAACTGAACTCTTCCTGAAACTTCTCCCCCAACCCGAACTGTCCTCTTTACGGTGATTCCTCGTATAAATGTAAGACATATAAGATAATCATTCAAAAACAATCATTTTGGAACATAAATCACTCCGAGTCTCTGGAGAAGATAATCAAAGGCTTCCCTTGTAAGTGGTTTTGTAAAGAAATCTTCCACTTATTATTTTGTTCCCACATATTCAACTTTGATGTTCTTCTCTGCAACATGTTCCCTTATAAAGTGATACTTTATTGGAATGTTCTTCATCTTGGAGTGCATATTCAGGTTCTTTGAGATATTGATGTTGCTTGTATGATCATAATAGATTGGAATGGGTTGATCATACTCAACCTGTATATTTTTTATAGTTTGTTTCATCCATAGAAGTTATGTACAACATGTTGTTGTTTCAATATACTCTGCTTCGACTATAGATAATGATATTGATGATTGTTTCTTTCTTAGCTAAGATACCAAACACTCGTCCAAGTAGAACTCTGCTCCATTAGTGCTTCGTCAGTCATCAATGAAACCTACCTAATCTGCATCTATGTAGGAAATAAGTGATAACTCATTACCTTTTAGATACTATAATCCAAACTCTTCTATACCCTTGAGATATTTGTATATCCTCTTTATAGCTAGAACATGTGATTCCTTTGTTGCGGCTTTGCTGCTTTGACTTTTGAATCTCCTTTATAAATATTTTGAAGTTTGTCTCAAATCTCTTTAGCAAAGATACAATTTATAACTTTGGTATATACTGAATCCCAAAGATCGTTCGAAAGTGCATTTCTGGATTTTTAATTATTTAGACTAAGTTTATTTTCGTTGTCAATTGTTGGCAGAAATGCTGGTTCTTTGTATCCATCTACAGTTGATTGCAAAACTTCAAATCCTTGTGCCTATAGATATGTTTTCATCCTTCTTCTCCATAATGCATTCTTTTGTCCATCAAACCATGGTATTCCATTTTTATACATAGTGTTTCTCTCCAGGATCTAACTTTCAGTGGTTAAACTATTTTTTTAAAGAACCTTCTTTCATACCAATTGTTGGATTACTAAGAGCGGGGTTGAATTAGTAATATATATTTTGAATCCTTTTAAACATAGTATTCAAGTGTTATTTATATTTATGATTAATATAGCATGTTCATCCAATAAGTGCAGAGTAAATAAACCATGAACAAATGAACAATCATACACATACACAGTACACTAGTATTTTTTATGTCGAAACCCAATGTAGGAGAAAAACAGATAATGTTTTTTCTTATTTGACTTTAAGAATTACATTCATTGGAACCACCAACTTCTTTGTTTTCTAGCTGCAATTGGAAGGAGGCTTCGACCCCCTATTTTTAGGCTACAACCTAAGGGAATATCCAACTCCCCAATTCTCTGGCTACAACCAAAAGGAGGATACAACCCCCTATGTTCTCCGACTACATCCAAAAGGTGGATTCAACCACCTATTCTTTCCCCGTCCAACCACCCTGAAATATAAGTGCAAAATGTAGAAACTGAATATGTCACTATCATAACCTTTTCTGTCAAATCTATCACTCAGAAACCCATCACTGTATACTCATCAACCAATCTGATATGATCATATATAACTGAAACAATATACCACAAGTTTTTACCTCAAACCATTTGCTAGAAACTCACTATTCTACAACCTATATGTGTACCAATAACTTCAGCAACATACCTCAATCAAAATCCCCCAAACATGAACCAATACTAAACTTCAGTAGATTTGCCTTAGATCAACTATAAAATGATCCCTAAACTTCCAAGATGGCATCCAACAGATTTTCAAGGAAAACCCTCAACTAGATTCATAAGTTCAACACTACACACATGAAAACTATACCTATTTTCTTTTTGTAGCATTCTACTGCCATGGTTTTGTTGCCACAATTTTTCTGCCACGATTTTTCTGCCACACTTTTTCTACCATGGTTTTTTTGCTGCACTTTTTCTACCACACTTTTCCTTCCACGACCTTTCTTCTGCACTTTTCTTGCCACACTTTTCCTATTGCAATTTTTCTGTCGCACTTTTCCTTCTGCTATTTTTCTACCACACTTTTCTCTATCAATAATACCTTTCCAAATAACCTTTCACAAAATAGATATTTAATGATATTCAAATAGGTGGTAATAGGAGATCCTTTATCTCTTATTTATACTTCGATGTAGTTTCCTCAAGGGATTACCTTCTGACCAACTTAACCCACTTTCTTTCTTTCAGGGATAACCTACTTGTCCACTTTTAAATCACTTTGCTACAAATAGTAAATTCTCCACATCTAGTTGCAACTAAATTATTTATAATTATTTTATTATTGAAACAACTTAACCCATGAATAACTCCTAGTTTCACCCACTTGACTAGTCAACTTCTTCTAGAAGATTCTAGAATTAATTTGACTTCTCTGACCTTCTAGATAACTCATGAGGGTTCTTCCACTTCACCAAGCCATAAATTTCTAACCTTAAGGAGTTATGTGACGTTCCACACATCACTGGAAATGGAATGACATGTACTATCCATATAGAATAATATTACCTACAAACATATTAAACGTCATACTATTATACATCAATGAAACTGAAGTCCCTTAATCATACTATTTGGGCGACTGAAATTTTCTAATGAACTTGTTTCAAGGGTTGACATCAATGAAGACCAACCCAATTAATCAACATATGCTTTAACAAAATACTTATGCTGATCTTTTAACAATAGACATGATATACCATAGGGAAACAAAACTATTTAATAAATGGTTTTTTAAAGAATATTTACACACAACAAAAGAAAAAAGAAAACAAAAAAACAAACACCTTGAAAGAGCATATAAGAGACGGACACACCCTAGAACTAGCTTGGAACCATGAAAGAAAACTGGGATTTTTTTTAATTTAGACCAAGTCCAACACCAACTTCTCAACGTTTTTGTTTGATGCTCGACAATATTCCAATACAGGGAAACCAAGAATGCTAATGAATCTTTCAAATATTTCTTAGAGAGTCAGAAATCTTGACAAATCACCTTGTAAGTTTTCGAAGTGAAAGCATTTTTCTCTTTTCCGATTTTTGTGTCTAGTATGAACTCTAAAAATCTACAATGTTATTACTAACTTTGTATTTTATATTCTCATTTGAAACCATTGGGTTTTCTTTAAGAAATAACATAGCCAACTGAGAAAATTTTCAACTCTCAATATTTGTAAATGCAAGGGGAAAACCATAGATAAAATAGTATGCATAATTACTATATAGGAATATGATTCCCCTAGCTATAAATTCCATTCTTGGTCCTAACAGCCTTCTCTGCACACAGGAGCATTTGGAAATAGGGACTTATGCAACAAATCCCATAGAGAATGCCTAATTGGTTGTAGTGCAAGATTTCAAGGAGTGGGCCAAGGTGAAACTCTTCAAGGGCGCCTACAACATTAGAAACCTCTAGATACATATTAAACCTACATATTATGCACCTTAAAAGCAAGCTCAACCTGCTCTTATCATTTGTCAATGGGCCAACACTTCCTAACCTAACAAACCAACAAAATTTCCTTCTTAATCACACCAACAACCTCATAAATATAAAACCAAATTCTATTTCATGATTCACATGCATTAATAGCACTAATATTCTCAAACATTTACCATACAACATAAAACCAAATTCTATTTTTCGAATGCACAGATGCTAATAATAGCAATAGTTTGAAATATTTACCATGCATTTTAAAACCAAATTCTATTTCGTGAACATCGTTGAAAAACACATACCATAGTGTATGTCCTTACTTTTGGTGATCATGGAAACACCCAAATATGCAATGGTCATAATGAAGCTCACATGCTACAGGAGACTAGGAAAACATGAAAATATGTAGGGGTCAAAACAAACTTCGTATGCCATTGTAATGAAACACAATGCCTCTATAATGAAACCAAGAAAAAGGAAGTCACACCCACATCCTATTAATAATTAAAAAAATTGTAATAATTACTAGTATGTTCGAGTATGTTCAACCTATAAAATTTATTTCAACCTAAATAAATATGTATGTTCGATTATGTTAAATTCCCCATTGGAACACCTGCCAATGTACATTGGATCCCTGATCCAAATTTATGAGCGAAAAAAATGAATAATAGACTCAATATAATAACATATATATATGGATAACAACAATATATATCCAATGAACAATAACTTCTATTTAATAAATGAAATAGGATGAAACTGTAAAAATACAGAACTGAAACAACTTTCTCAAATGGTGGTAGCTATCTTTGATAAGAGATGTGGCTTCTACGTGCATAGGTCTAAGAAGAATAATTATATTGAGGCTCCAAAGGATTTTTTAACATTACTCATGAATTTCAAAACCCTAGACATCCAAAAACCTAACCCTAGGAGATGAAGCGCCAAAATTTATGTGGGCCCTGATGGATAAGTTAGTACCTCAACTTATAGGGGTTGTAAAGTTTGCATACGACCTCTGTTCTAGGCATGTGATAGCCCATTGGAAATGTATTTTCGAGAACTACACATTATGCCATCAAGCTCTGACTCTATCTAGAGTTTGATTATGGAAAGAAAAAAAAGCATTGCTTAGGGCCCCAAAACAAACCTAGAAGTACAGAAAGATGTGTTGACATGAAAACATCCAAAATAATTAAATTGGATTAGGTGGGAGGCCATTAATATCCACATGGAAAGTATGTAGGGATTCATACAACCCCACAAGTATAGAACCCACAATTACAAAGAATTACAAAAGAACATGTTGAACTAAAAGTTGTTAATAGGAGCTAGTTGGAATAGGTGGATGGCCACCAATATCCACCTGGATCAATCCTCCCCCCTTAGGAAGAAATGGTCTCCACTTCATTGAGTGCCCCCATTAGGTGAAGAAAATTCTACTAAATTTGTCCCTGGGCGAGCCACTTGCCTTGGTGGAGGAGATGCCCTGACTTGACAACCCGATAAAGATGGGTCCCCTACTAGTGAGTACCCTTGACATGTGTGTCAACTATTTGATCAATGGATGCATGTTCCATGCAGTCAGGGTTGAGATCTGTTGGTGTCAACTATTCTGCGATCTCTGAGGTGTCCAATAATGGTGGAAAATATGGTCGAAAGAGGTCCACATTGAATACTGGGTGCAAGCCAAGGAAGGGTGGAGTTTTGATCTCAAAATCATTGCTACCCACAACCTTGGTAATAATGTAAGGCCCATAGTGAAGTGGTCAGATCTTTCGATGGGGCCCTTTAAGGCGTTATTTCTACAAATGTAACTAGACCTTGTCTCCCACCTAAAACTGGTGCAGTATCTGATGTTGATCATGGTGTTGTTTGTACTTAGCATTGGCTTTCTACAAAATCTCATGGAACTATTGGCCAATGTGATGAATCCGATGAAGGAATCTGGTATCTTTGTTTTCCTTAGAATAAACAAGGGAATAATTTGTCTGTGTTATTACAAGAGGTAGTGCAACATCAATGGGACCCAAGGCTTGAAATCCCAACCCTACCTAAAAGGAGCTCTGGTTGGTGGAGCTATGGAGAGTCATGTTGTATTTGTGATGAACATAGGAAAGACTCTCATCCCATGTATGTGAATGCTTAGATTTATACATGTGAAAGATGTGCAAACTCATTTGATTGACGACCTCTATTTTTCCATTAGTTTGAGGGTGGAAGGCAGTGGATTTATTGATCTTGGTGTCCAACAATGACTAGAGACTTGACCAAAATGTGTTGAGGAACATGTTGTACCGAATAGAGATGATGGTCTGGGGTATCCCAAAATGGACCCACACGCATTTGAATAAGAGCTTGACAGTATCTTACATTGTGATGCTCTTCTTTCACGTTGTGAGAATGGCCATATTCAAAAACCGTTCAACTACTGCAAATACACAATCATTTACTTTCCTTATGGATGGAAGGAAAGACATATAATCCATAGATATGGATTCCCAAGGCCTATTGAGAGTAGGGAGAGGGGTGCATAAGCCTTTCTTATTGATGGATATCTTGGAAATGGAACATGCAATGCAAGATATGATATACTTATTGATGTCATATCGAAGTTTTGTCCAATAAAAATGTTTTTGTAGAATGACCATGCTTTTCTTCATGCCATTCGACTCTAGTGAGCCTCCCAAATCATATTTTCACGCTCACTTGAAGGAACAAAGAGATGGCCCATATGGAATAACTATTCATCCTGAATATGAAAATCAATAACATTCATGCCTGTAACCAAGAGTTGATAGGTGGGGCAGAATTCTGGATCTTGTTGATAAATTTGGGGCCACTCAGATGCCTCATGCCCATAGGAATGTCACATGGTGGTGAGTGAAACCACGTGAGGTCAACTAAGGTAGTTAGTGACATGATTTGTGCTCTGTGCATTATACTTGATATTGATATGGAACTGATATAGGTAGGTGGACCACTTCTCATGGTTGTCATTCTAAAAATTCCCATGTGTATGTATGAACTATAGAGGCTTGTGATCAGTGTGGTTGATTGTTTCTTTTCCCA
The DNA here is from genome assembly GCA_009831015.1 of Picea engelmannii. Lineage (NCBI taxonomy): Eukaryota > Viridiplantae > Streptophyta > Pinopsida > Pinales > Pinaceae > Picea > Picea engelmannii. Next base: position 431,492 of record ML784282.1, on the reverse strand, counting down.
TAATGTAATGTTTCCATTAAATATATGATTGTACAATGGAATACATTTCCTTGTCATAGTTGGGGTATTTTTGTACAATATCTGAGAGTGTATCACTATGGTATGCTACCGAATGACCATGCTTAGTGAGAACTGCACCTACAACATAGTCGAATGCATCAATTTCAATATCGAATGGTTGTTGTAGATCGGGTAAGGAGATCACTAGATTTGAGCACAAGTGATGATTCAAATCATCAAATACTTGTTGTTTTTCCTACCCCCACGGGAAATTTTCCCTACCACCAAACTTAGGCACTTGGATGAGGGCACATGCAATATGAGAGAATCCCAACACCAACCATTGGTAGAATTTGGTATGTCCCAAGAAGCTCTAAAGCTTGGTTAGTGTGGTCTGGCTAGCCAGTCACAAATAACTTGGATCTTAGTTGGATCAACATGTACTCCATGCTCATGAATAATCTATCCTAAGCTCATCAAATCACCTTACTTCATTTCTTAGCAGATATTAAAGAAATGGTTGTAGGCGGCACTACCTTTGGTATCGTGTACAATTGTCGTAGCCCAAAGTAATAATAGCATTGTAGGGTCTATACTCACACACATCATGTTTCTTCCATAAATACGGTTGTCCTAAATTAACATCACAAACTTCAAGGGGAGAAATTTCACAAAATACCGTGTCTTTGGAAGGCTTGATGTCATAGGGTAGACAAAATTGTTGGTTAACACATATATCTCTTTCTTGGTGAAGCCAACTGATGGTGTAGGGATGCTGGTGCAGTGTTGTCATAAGGTCCAACTGCTTGAATGCATTTCCTGAGATCAAGTTTTTATGACTTCGGATATTGACAATGAAATGAAACAAAGCCCCCTTTACCCACATCTGTGAGTGAAAGAGGAATTCCCCTTCCTCAAGTTCTTTTATTTCACTTGGATGAACTTTGGTGGTAGTGATAGTGGGATTGGGTTCAACGTCAATAATTCGCTTCTCTCCTTCTCAATTTGATTCAGAGTCATAATATTCCTCTGACTCAAAATCTTTTAGGTTGGCCACTAGTGACTGCTTGGAGCATCACTCTTTGTTGTTGGGCCAAGGGATTTTATAGTATTCACATTATTTTCCCTTGTCCTTCTTTGATTTCTCATTACCCTTCTTGTATTTGGACTTGGACTAGTTTTCCTGAGAGTGGAAATATTTTTTTTGTTCCTTTTTTTGTGGTTTGGGGACACCTTTTCCCTGCTTTGACTGTGAGAAGATTGTAGATCTAAACTCTCGCCTCTTTTGCTTGAATTTATGCTCGATCTTCCCAACATATCTATAATCCATACCCAATGATGCGATGTCCAAAAAATCCACTTACGTTTCAATGTATCTATCCATACAATAGTGGCATTTTAGTTCTAGATGTCGGTCACAGTCTTTGATACTTAATTTGGTGCACAAGGTATGGAAAATATTGGTGAAATATGGTATTTTCTGGTCCCTTTCCTGATGAAAGATGGTTCATCTTGTGCACTGGTCCTCATAGCTTGCAACAATGTGGTATTGTTCTTTAATATGATCCCTAAAGGAATCCATGTGGGGGCGACTGTAAATATTTTAGATTCCTCTATGGCCCTTTGCTCAGAGTAATTATTCCACCAGTCCTTAACATAGGGGACGACCTTGAGGAGTGGAAAAGTAATATTTTCCCTATCAGAAAAATTTTGGACCGAAAATTACCCTTTGAACAGATTAAAACATTTATCTACATCATTTGCATCTATCAGTCCTTCAAATAATGGAATATAAAAATTATAGGTACCTTGAAGGGGGTTGCATGGCCGCTTGATGAAGATGTGTCTCTTGTGGGAAATCCCTGAAGGATCTATGCAAAGTTGTCCATCATTTCATTCCTTTTTCATGCAAGGGATTCCTAGAGCAACATTTTAAAAGTATATCCTGCTCCATCATCTTTCTTTTTGTCCCCTATGGGTTGTTGTCGATCTCGGCATGACCGATCTTTCAAAGGATCAGCTAGCTCGAGTCCCAACTTGTACCTTGATCTTGTCGGGGACATGAACAAAATAAAATAAATGAAGAGAAGATCACTCTGATACCACTAATATGGATTTATGAGGGGAATGAAATGAATAACATACTGAATACAATAACGTAGAGATACAAAGAAAAATAATATATATCGAGTGAACAATAACTTCTATTGAATAAATGAAATAGGATGAAACTGTAAAACTACAGAATTGAAACAACTTGCTCGAATGCTGGTAGTTATCTCTAAGAAGATATGTGGCTTCTATGTGCATCCGTCTGAGAGGAATCATTACAAAGAGGCCCCAAAAGCATTTTTAGCATTACTCATGAATTCCAAAACCCTAGACATCCAAAAACCTAACCCTAGGAGATGAAACACCAAAAGTTATGTGGCCCCTGATGGGTAAGTTGGTACCTCAACATCCTTTGGTCGTAACTTTTTCATATGACCTCTGTTTTAGGCATGTGATTGCCCGTTGGAAAGTTTTTTTCAATACATTCACATTATGTCATCAAACTATGACTCTATCTATTGTTTGATTGGGGAAAGAAAAAAAAAACATGGTTTAGGGCTCCAAAATTTCCCTAGAAGTACATAAATATGTTGTGACATGAAAACATCCAAAATAAGCCAGTTGGATTAGGTGGGAAACCGCCAATATCCATCTGGAAACATTTTAGGGGCTTAGACAACTCGAGAAGTGTAGAACCCACAATTACAAAGAATTACAAAAGAATGTGTTGAACTAAAAACTATCAATATGATCGAGTTGGAATAGGTGGGTGGCCACCAATATCCAGCTGGATCAATCCCAACCCACACATTTTAACACTAAATGATAACTCTAGGAGAATTGACAATGTGACCACAAAGTAACATAATCATTTACACGGACTACACAACTAATAATATAAAAATATATCGTGAGATGATTCTCCATGCTTAAAGAGTTAAAATTAATACCTTTAAGAAAAGTCACAACTGGGAATTTTGAGCTCGGACAAAGAGACAAATCCAAATGTAAAACACTAGCCCATAATGTTTTCCTTTCCTTGTTTTCTTTGCAAGGCAACGACACCCCCAATTTAATTATTTATGGCATATTTTTTAACAGACACATGAGGTTATACAACCACACTAATAGTAGATGATGTAGAAATCTAGTGATCTATTTGCATGCTTCACATAAATTCCGACAAGTTGTAACCATACCTAGAACACCGAAAGGAATAACCACACCTGCAATGCTAAACCTAGCAAGAATCGACCCATGAAACCAAAACAAATTCATAAATATAAAATCAAACTCCATTGTCTCATGCATAACAATGTACACTGAATCACAACTCACACCATTATGACACAAAATCATAATGCCAGAAGAATAAAAAATGTGACCAGAGACTAACAAAAACACTTACCAATGTACATTGGAACGTAACCCACCACATTTCAACACTAAACCATAACTCTAGGAGAATAAAAAATCTAGTTCTTTTCTTGCACACTTGACATAAATTCCAACAATCGGTAAGCATAATGAGGTCATGAATCTGAACAAAAAATAAGACAACCACTTATACACACTATAAAATCAAGAATATATAAATTACATTGGAGCGCAACCCACATCATCTTAACACTAAATGATAACTCTATGAGAATTGAAAATGTGACGAGACAGTAACAAAATGACTTATGAATGTAGATTGGAGTGTAACCTAGAGCATTTTAACACCAAAAAATAACTACTGGAGGATAAAAAACATTACCATAATAGATTTTAATTTACCATTGTCTTATGCAATGCAGTTCTCTACTTGCACAGTGCACATAAATTCCAAAAACAAACATTACTTTCCCATCATAGAATAGAAAATGAAGTGCTTTGCTGGCATGCTTGACGTAAATTCCAATGATCCATAACCATACCTACAACAATGAAAGTTGTAACTATACCTAGAACACTAAACCTGGCAAGACTCATCCCATGAATCTGACAAGAGAATAACAAAACCAGTTACATAGATTATATAAAAAACCATAACTATAAGAGAATAAAAAATGTGACCAGAGAGTAACATAACCAAGTCTTGTAGAGAAACATAAATGCATATGTAAAGCCCTAGTGCAAAACCATTTTCTTGGCATCGCTTCCCGCCCACTAAGTGCTCTACTAGATTGTGGTCGAGCGTTCTTCCTATACACTGAACCAAACGAGGTTTATTTACTATCGGGCTTATCAGGCTTATTGGGCTTGCCGATCGTGGTGATCGATATGCCACATTGTGCTGAATAATATGTTGCATCCTGTTATTTATGGTGGACCTTAATTCACCCTATCTACCTACACACTGGAACAACCTCAACTTACCATCGGACTTATACACTAAACATTAAATGTCATTGGGCTTATACACCAAACATTAATTCCCATCTAGCCGATACAATCACAATGACTATACTGAATATTAATTTCTCATCCAGCTATAAGTGGCAACCCCAAAACATTTACACATAATGTATAAATAAAAAAATCAATATATACATAATAAACATTATATCAATATATACTTAGTATTTTCTTAAAAAAATGGTTTTTATTTTATTTTTAAGAATTTCACTAGGTAAAATAATTAGTCACATATTCCCTAATACACAATCTATTAAAATAAAATAAAATAGTAATTTATAATTTCCAAAAATTTATTTTAGTAAAAAATAAATAAATAAACTTTAAGAAACATTCAAATTTTTTTAACCAAAATTTTGAAAAACCAAAAAACAAACAAAGATATCCATCTCCCAACCATCAATCATTATATTAATAAAAATATTGCAACTGTTTTTATATTAATAAAAATATTGCTACTATTTTAAATACTCATAGAAATATATATATAAATTTTCCATAATATTATGTATAAATCCTTACGATGGAGTAAAACAATTATAAAAGCATTTTCAAACACCATTCATTATAAAGTTATTCAAAAGAGGCGTATAAAGTAAAAAAGATCTTTTGGGTGACTTCAACTTGTCTACATCCATCATAATTAACCTGTATAAATTTAATTTGATTGAATTGAAAATTCTATGGTTTTAAAGGTTGACCTTGTAACTTATGCGTCCTTTATATTAAAGTAGAAAATATATCTTTTGGGTGAGTTCAACTTGTCTCCATCCATCATAACTAACCTGTATTAATTTAATTTGATTGAATTGAAAATTTTATGGTTTTAAAAGATCCAATTTATAACCTGTATTAATTTAATTTGATTGAATTGAAAATTCTATGGTTTTAAAAGATCCAATTTATAACTTATATTGGAGAAAGTGCACACATTACTTAAAAATTAATTAATTTCTTTATTATAATATGCTTCGAGTTATTTAAAAACCTATTAGTTTCATTAAGTTCCCTACTTCAAGGTATGTGGAAGCCCATTAATTTCCTTATTATATGGGGAAGCCCCTTAATTTCTTTATTATAAATGCTTCACTTTATTTAAAAGCTTATTAATTTCATTAATTTCCCTACTTCACGTTATCTAAGCCCGTTAATCTCCCTAGTATAAGGTTATTGAAGACGGTTAATTTTCCTTTCCTAATATAAGGTTATGAAAGCCAGTTAATTTTCCTTAGTATAAGGTGATTCTCTCGAGATAAGTGAGCGAAGCCGATTAATTTTCCCTAATATAAGGTGATTCTCTCAACAAGTGAGTGAAGTGTAAAAGCCCATTAATTCCCTTCAAGGTGATTCTCTCAAGATAAGTGAGTGAAGTGTAAAAGCCCATTAATTCCCTTCATATATTGGAACACCATTACCATTTTCAAAATAATTGTAAAACCCTAAAATTTTAAAATCCAAGACCACGTGGAGCTCAAATTTAATTTAATGGGTTTGAGACCTTGAAGGGATGTGCGGAGGGAAGTGAATGAGCAGGGCAGATTGGTTTCATTGCGAGAAATAACTATCAACCAACAAGCATTCTCGCTCTTCACTCTTTGTATTAGTCTCTATTTGTGGAAGACATCTCTGAAGGGCCGATAGAACAAGGTTGTGGGCTTGGGCTCAGGCTCGTCAGATTCGCCGAGAGAAAAAGGAGTTGGAGGGTTTTGAAGGGACTGAGCTTGTGTGGCCGCTTGACTCGAAACCCTTAACTAAAAATGTCTCTCGAAGGTGCTGCGTCTGCCCCCAATTCTCAGCCGTCCAGTGGCGGTTATGAAATGATTTCCCTGGACGAATTGGTAAATTCTCGTACAGAAACTTGGTATAGAACGATCTGTTGTGTGTTGTAGTCAAAGAATAGATTGCCATGTCATGGCCAGGTATTTGATTTGACACTTAGCGTTGTAATAATGATAAATTTAAGGGTTTTTATATGGCGTGTGAAACAACAGTCAGCTACTCTTAAAGTTGCTAAAAGCTTTAGGTTGCAACCTCTCTGCAAGTATCACCTAATGTTTGTTGTTGATGCAGATATTGCCAGCGACTGTTTCTGCACTTGCTTCTGATGATATTCAAACAAAGGAGGCTGCTGTTATTCATCTAGGAAAGATGTTATCTATAGGTCAGATTCTTTTTTATGTAACCTATAAGAACGTACCATATCTGATCATACCATGTCTAATCAGAAAACCACAAGCAGAATCATAATTTTATTGCAATCTAGCAATCTTCCCAGCTCTTATTAATGCCTTCTGTGTGCAGAAAGTAATCCTCCAATAGATGCAGTCATCCGGTCCGGTGCAGTTCCCCTTCTGGTCGATATTCTCAGGATGGGCGATATGCCTCAGCTTCAGGTAAGATGCAACTACATTGACTGGTAATACATCCATTTTCATTTGAAAATCAAATTTCAATCTAATTTTTTTACATAGTCTTGTTTTTTAAGTTTTGACATTTTTCATCATAATCTAATGATATAAAAATTTGAATAAATCATAATTTTTGTGTAGTTTAAATTATATTTTTGAGTAGTTTAAATTATATTTTTGAATGTATAAATAAATAAATAGATTTAGCATACTGAAAAACTCATAAAACATTTAGATTATACATATTTAACTACTTAAATCTAAAGATTATGATAAAAAATTGAATAAATCATAATTTTTGTGTAGTTTAAATTATATTTTTGAATGTATAAATAGATCAAATAAATTTAATATGCTGAAAAACTCATAAAACACTTAAATTATACATATTTAACTACTTAAATCTAAAGATTTTTGAATTTGAATAAAATTTAAGAAAGTTTAGAATACAACTTTCTTACTACTATTTTATAAAATTAAAATAAAATTGTAAAATAAAACTGTAATTAGTTTATAATTATTTTCTAAATATGATAAGATAAATAATACAGTTTTCAAGTCAATACACTATTTAGAAGTCCAATCTATCAATTTTTTTTTCTATGTAAATGGAATATATAAAAAAGGAGTTTCACTTTACATAGCTTAGAAGTCTGATAAATAATACAGTTGTCAAGTCAGTACACTATTTAGAAGTCCAATCTATCAATTTTTTTTTATGTAAATGGAATATATAAAAAAGGAGGTTGACTTTACATAGCTTAGAAGTCTTATAATATATTTTATAAAATGAAGTTTTCATATGAAGCTATAATTAGTTTATAATTATTCTCTAAATATGATAAATAAGTAATACACCTGTCAAGTCTGGTCTGAGACACTATCTTGAAGTCCAATCTATCAACTTTTTTTTTTAAAGTAGGTTTGCCTTACAACTTATAAGTCTTCATATATAATGGCTCTTATATTAATGAGGTGTTTACAGAGATAGCATTCCTATTAGGTGTTTACAGAGATAGTATTCCTCTTATTGGTTAACTAGTTATGGGATAGAATATATTATGTGGAATATATTATCTGGATGTGTCTGCAAATAATGGACATGGACAGTTATTATTTCGGGTAATAAACAAACAACTATACAGAGTTTGTAATCTTGAAATAGTTTATAATATTTTAAAACTCCTGCTCTCCTCTAAGTGGGTGCTGCTATTTAGTTGTGAAGATTGATAGCTTGTTATCGTACATGATAATACAGCTTGGAGCAGCTTGGGCTTTGACAAATATAGTCGCGGGTACCTCTGAGCATACAAAGGTTGTGATCGACCACGGAACACTGCCTATACTTGTGGAGCTTCTTAACTCTGTTAATGTTGACGTTCGAGAACAGGTACAGTAATTCGTTTTTTGTTGACTTTCGTAGGCCATAGCATAAGGACTTTAACCTTTACCTCATAATCTGCATCCAGCTGAGTTTTTACAATGATAATCTTATTTTTCTCTACTATCTTTATATCTTCTGTACATTTGAATTTTAATAATCACACTACTTCTTGATATTGAGTTCAACTGTTGTTTCTATAAGGCTCTTTGTATTTTGGGAAATATTGCTGGAGACTGTCCAGCATATAGGGATGTCGCACTCGGTCATGGAGCATTAAGTCAGGTGCTTGCGCAGTTTAATGAGACCGACAGAATTTCAATGATAAGAACTGCTGCATGGACTCTCTCAAATTTTTGCCGTGGTCAACCCCAACCTCAATTTGATCAGGTAAGCAGAATCCATCGTCTCTCTCTTCTTTATAGATTTGGACGTTAGATGGATCTAGATGTTTGGTCATTACAATGACTTCATTATCAGGCTTTAAAAAATGCTCAATAATTTGGGTTTCAGAAATAAAATGCTTGTAATTTCAGGAATATGAGTACCTGATTTTATGAAGTCTGGGAGTTTAATCAGCTTAATGATAGATTTGAACGTTAGATGGATCTAGATGTTTGGTCATTACAATGACTTCATTATCAGGCTTTAAAAAATGCTCAATAATTTGGGTTCCAGAAAGAAATTGCCTGTAATTCCAGGAATATAAGTATTTGATCAGCTTAATAATAGATTTGGACGTTAGATGGATCTAAATGTTTGGTCATTACAATGAATTCATTATCAGGCTTTAAAAAATGCTCAATAATTTGGGTTTCAAAAATAAATTGCTTGTAATTCCAGGAATATGATTACTTGATTCTATGAAGTCTGAGAGTTTAATCAACTGAATGATAGATTTGGACGTTAGATCGATGTAGATGTTTGGTCATTACAATGACTTCATTATCAGGCTTAAAAAAATGCTCAATAATTTGGGTTTCAAAAAAAAATTGCTTGTAATTCCAATTCCAGGAATATGAGTACTTGATTCTATGAAGTCTGGGAGTTTAATCAGCTTAATCATATTGCTAAATTTCAAGTGGGTTTCGCTATGGGGAAATGTGTGTTTGTTCGTTGCCTTATACAGCTTAAGATGGGGATATCGGAATTTAATAGCATGAAAACGTTTCTTACTGTAAATTCCTCTTCATTGACTTTTGGTTATGGCTTTCAGGTGAAAGATGCGT